>JXSR01S008827.1:31867-44184 GCA_000969725.1 Ophiothrix spiculata
GCACGCTTAAATACAGTCTAAGTCCGAATACGTCATGAAAAAATTTCCGGTTCCCCTCGGATCCCCCTGGGATTCGAACCCATGACCCCCGCTATCCCGACCCAATGTCCAGCTATACCAAGCACGGCCTGCCCGGGCAGCAATTTCCTGATCATTTATATTCGCCGCCTGTGACGTATTGGGACTTAGGCTAATTCTTGATTTCTTACTGTAGTACTTTGTAGTACGCAGGAGGGTAAGGGTTAATGTATCAATTGCAACTAGAATTGAACCATATTGAGCTTTCTAAGAAACTAAACTTTCTACACATAACAGAATCCAAATCACATTTTCTAGTATATACTAAAACAGAAAATAGAACTCTGTAAACAAGTCTAGTGCAACATAATAAACAGCTGAGAATACATAAAAGTATTCTCTTGATTGGCAAATGCTATATCGTCTCTAAAAAAATTAAAGACACAAAGATATTAACACAAAAATCATTCATGGAGGTTAGAATTACCAAGCAGAATTCACATATGTCACTTTAATTTCAACAGCAACAAATCACATAAGTTTCAACTTGACACAAGCCACAGCTATAGGAACAACTATACATCCTGTTGACAAATTACTGTACAAAATTATTCTAGAGTTCTGAGTATAGTTCCTTCAAAAATAACTTCCAAACCTTTCACTGAAAATAGTACTTTGCTATCCGAATACATACAAATATTTGGTTTCATTCAATTTTCTATATATACAAACTTTCAAGTCATTTGATTTGAGTATTACACTGGACCAAATTTGTTCCCTTTGCCTATATAAAGACAGCATGAAACCAGGAGGCAAGGAGGGGGGATTTCCCTGAGGTCAGGTTACTTTGAGCTCTCATTTTCACTTCCCTCCAGCTCACCATTTACTTTCAACTCGTCCCCCACCCCATGGTCTCTTCTCTCATGTCTCTGAAGGTAGTCTTTTCTGGGGAAAGCTTCATCACAGTGTGAGCACTTGAATGGAAATGCACCGGTATGGAAACGCATATGTATCTCTAAACACTGCTTTGAAGCAAAGGTCTGGTCACATTCGCCGCATTTCCAAATGATCCCGTCCTGTTTGTAATCATCCTGCTCCATCGCATGCAGTGCCTCCGCTTCCATAGGATGTTCATCACCATCTTCATTCTCATTTTTAGAACCACTAACTTGTCTTTTACATTGTGCTACTTCCTGATGAACAGCTGGTGATTTTGCTGGTATGACTTCCGACTCTGATGCAGAGTCTGAAGAAGCCCCAACTTGAGGCATCTCCGTAGCAGATTCCTCTGGTACATCAGTCGTGTCGCTCTCTAATACAATAGGTTTCCTTCCACGTTTTACCAAACAATTCTTCTCATGCCCCTCCCATCCGCTCTGTGTGATGAATTCTCTATGGCATCCTCTACACGTGAAATTCGGTGACATCCCTTTATAGTCAGCAGCCCGTACCATCGGTCCTGTTTTGGGTTTCATTCCTTCTGATTCAGTTTCCTCCTCATCACGATGTTTAAGCTTTTCGTGTTTTGTCAACATCGCCTGACGTCGGAACTTCATATGACAATGGCGGCATGAGTACGGTTGCGATTCAGTGGAGTGCGTTTGCTCATGGCGTTCTAAGAATGTCAATTTTTCAAACCCAAGGCTGCAGTACCTGCAAGCATAAGGTCGTGTGACCTTTTTGGGACGCTGGTTTGGTAACATTACAGCCGATCTAGCCATGCTGCTGTTTGCGCCAAGATTGACTTGAGTAGCTACCTCTTTGTTGGAACCAGCGTGTGCCCTGCTATGTGTTTCCAAATCTTCCACACACTTGAACCCAATGTTGCACACTTTGCATTGCATTTTATAAATGTTATTAGTATGCAACTTTTCATGAGCCACATGGAAATCTATCCGCTTGCTGACTTGACCACAATAGCGACAGGAAAACTGCTTCTTTTTCGTTTTCATGTGACCGACCTCTTCCTTGTGAGCTGAGCGCATATGACGGTTTCTCGCGTACAATGACAGATATTTCTTGCCACATATATGACACGCTAGCTCATTTTCGGGACTGGCATTATTTGGTTCTAGCGCCATCTTGTGTTTGTGTAGATTCCTCATATGCGTCATCAATCGAGTTGAGTTCAAGAAACTCATACTACAATAGCGGCATTTGTTGCTCTTCCATCCGGTTGAAGGAACATCGCGGCATGAAGTGCGATGAACAAGAAAGTGCGCCCTCTGTTTAAATTGTTTTTTGCAAGTTACACACTGAAAGCTTTGGTTCTTACGAGACCTTCCTCCTTTACCGTTGACCTCCGATGGGATCCCAGGCTCTGACGACCAACCATCTTCAGATGAATTAGGATCAGTGTACGAAAATTCATGTTCCGCATTTTTGATCATCTGCTTTTTGGCATTCACCTCATGATTATCTAAATGTTTTTTGTATAACGCTTGATCAGTAAAGGTTTGATGGCACTTAGAACAAGTCATGGATTTCTCCTTGTGGACCTTGACCATGTGCTTTTGGTACTCCGGAAGTTGCTGAAACATAACGCCGCAATGGTGACATTTGTAACGCTTTGGAACGTGGCACTTCATGTGTCTTTCTATTTGACTTTTAAATCGGTAACTCTTGCTACATTTTGGACAGTTAAAAAGTCCTTTTTCATCCTTCTGTGGGACAACTGAAGTACTTTTATGAGCATATCTGCAATGGATTGCCAGAGAATGTGTCCTTTCAAACCCTTCACCACACTGTTTACAGAAAAAATTGTTGTTACTTCCAACTCGGCTAGCTGTCGTGACTTTGCCTTTATCACCATGTTCGCGTAACATATGATATTTCAAGGCAACCTTCCTAACGAAGCACCTAGCACAGTGTTTGCATGCAAAGTTATGCGGCGCTTCAGTCATGTGTTGCTTCAACTGCGCTTCCTTTTCAAACCGTTTAAGGCACATGGTGCATTGGAAATTATGATTCCGTAGGTGGCGAGCCAAGTTTGCTTGAAGTTTGAACGACCGATCACATTTTGGACATGCAAAAGGTTTGGGCTCAGAATGAAGCAGCATATGATTAATCAATAATGGTTGGGATTTGAAGACTTTGCTACATTTATCACACTCCCAGTCTTGTTTCTCCGCGGTCGTATCAGTCTTGATTTGTTTGTTATCTAATTGTAGTGGTTTAAATGTTGCAAATAAGCTCCGCGACGTGGTTTGCGGACTCTCTGTGGTACTGCCCTTCGGAGATCCCGATTTGATCTTCATTTGCGCCAAGGCGCCACTCTTATTGTCTTTTGCAATCTGGAGACGCCCTTCTCTAGTGGTCAACCAGCATCTGCTATTCCGATCATGTTTCTGTCGCTGCGTAAGATATATCAGCCCACACCAACGACACGAATGATTGCCTTCTTCGTGACGACGCTGATGAGTGTGTCTATTACCACTATCGACAAACGCCCAGTCACAGTATTTGCACTCATAGCGCCATAGGTCCATCTTATTATTATCACCCCGTTTCTTTGTATCATCCATCACAATTTGTTCTTCTTGCTCTTGTACCGAATCTTTCCCTAAAAGCAAATCCACAGGTTTGGTTCCCGTTTTCTGGTATTTCTCTCTCTCCTTCTTTAACACAGCCGCCTTAGTTTTCAGCCAACAGTTGAAGTTAGGATCATGTTGTTGCTTCTCTTTCTTGTACTCCATGCCACACCAATGACATGAATGGCCCGTGCCATGGCGTCTCATGTGCGTGTACAAGTTACTTTTGGTGTTGAATGTCAAGTCACACCACTCGCATGTTTCTGGGTCTGGCTTCATGACATTCCAATAGTCCGTCGTCAACTCGTCGCTATCGCTGTTCTTCTCCCCTTTCAAGCCCATAATAGCTTCAGCCGTCTTGAACCAGCACAGTTTCTCCTTCCTATGTTTCTGAACTTTCTTGTTGTACACCAACCCACAGCTTCGACAGGTATGATTTTCTCCGCTAGTGTGGAGGTGAATATGTTTGATATAGTTTGTTTTCGTCATAAAAGTTGAGTCACAAAATTTGCACGTAAATTTCACATTCTTAGAATGCGTTTTGATATGTCGAAGCATATCAAATTTTCTTTTAAAATGCCTTTTACAATGTGGACAATTAGCTGAGAATTTACTACCATACGACATTTTATCCTCGACATTAGGCCATGCAGCAACCGGTTCACTCTCTGAACTCTGCGTGACCTCGGGCTCCGTTTGATGACTTTTCATATGGAACGCGCGATGACCTGCATTCTGAAAGCCTTTCATGCATACGCTGCATTTGAATTTTTTAATATACGAAGCCCCCATTTTCTTGGCAATTTTCTGCTTCCGATGCCAATCCATGTGCATTTTGAAGTTGTACTTGCGCAAGCAGACAAACCCACACAACTTACACGTATGGGGAGCGTTCCCCTCATGCAACCGCATATGGTTATCAAGATTGGCTTTTATCTCATACGCCTTACCACACTGTTTACATGTATATAAACCATCAACCGCTTTGTCTTGATGCGTGTTTTCATGCTGCTTGATGTGTTTGAGGAAACCTTCTTTAGTTGAATACTTATTATAACAATTGGGACACCTATAGACCCCATCATCACTGCAAGCTTGACTTTCTACTCCTCTGCTACTCGATGCTAATGATGAAATTTTCACTCTGGACTTTGGCTTTCCATCTGCTTTACCTACTTTGTTATTTGGTGGTGTTTCAAGTAAATTGATAAGTTTCCTGTTATTTTTCTTGGTTCCGTCACATACTGCTTCGTGCCTTTTACACGTATCAGCTGCGATGAATCGCCTCCTACACTTGTCACACTGATAAGGCTGTTCCCCGGTGTGTATACGCATGTGAACAACCAACTTGGAATTGATGGGATATCGTTTGCCACACTGCGGGCACTGGAACGGCTTCTCCTCCGCCTCGATATGACAACGCTCGTGTTGCTTAAAGTCGTACTCTTTGAGAAACAGTCGAGCGCAATGACGACATTTGAAAGTCTTCTTTACAGCTGTAGAATCCATCAAAACTTTTGGTGTTCGATGGGGTAATTCTGGCACCGTTTTCAACATTGGCACACTGTCTGCTTTGGCATCTTTACCAACACTTTTCTGCATCTTTGAGGTCAGTATCTTATACAAGATACCCGGGACAGAACCTTCTTTAGATACGGGAGTCGAGGTGCCGGAAGAAGCATCTGCAGAGCTGCTAAGGCTTGCTTCATCGCCAGTGCTATCTGCAGATGTTGCTGGGCTGAACCGCGGTATGTTCTCCGGCTGAATGTGCAACTTTTCGACATCTACCGTCGCGGGAACTATAAAGGAACTTTGACTGGTTCCTGGGATGTTAGAATCATCTGTTTGTGAACTGACTGCAGTATCAGATTCCATCAAATCCGAGGTAACATTATCAGCAGAATCCTGCTGATTTTCTAAACTATCTCCATTTGTTTCTACAGATTTGTGATTGTCAAGAAGATCCTGGTTCTCTCCAAGCGATGCGGACATTCTCACTGCACCTGCTACATTGGCCAATGTTAAACCACCACTAGCACTGTCAGCTTTTGTTAATATCAAACTCTCACTAGACCTGTCAGCCTTGGTTAAATTCAGAGGCCCATTTTGTATGAGTGTCTGTTCACCCTGGTCATCTAGTGTACCAACTGATTGCTGGTTGGAGCCATTACTTGATCCTGAAGGTTGCACTCCATTAACAACAGGTTTGGGTAGTTGTGGATTTGACGCTATTGCAGCTTCCATGGTGGATCCAGTCTTGAGAGATCACCTATGGCAAAAAACAAAACGATATGAAAATATTGAAACAAAAAATAATCACAAGGGAATTTTATACAGTAGGTTTGTTCAAGTTTGTCATAAGTTATCTCATTTAAGGACAAAGGATTTAGTTTACAAATTGTAATTGACAAAAGAAATATCGAATTAATCTTACCGCACAAAAGAGGCCTGTCAATCAAAGTATGGGATAGGTTATTGTCTTCGACAAAAGCAAAAATCCCTAGCCGTCTTAGTTGTGCTTTTTCTCGTGTAAACACAAAAGGATTGTTACGGATTGCAATTTCTCGAGTGGGGATTATCTATACTTACTGACTCCAGTGAATAGAAAAAGTAATGGGTTAACAAAAAAGTAATGGGTTAACAAAATATTTTACAAAATGCATTGTTATGCACGGACAGAACCTTTGAACTCAAGCATTGGCTCTTTTAAACAATCTCGCAGCCATTTTGTTGTCATGAATGCATATAGCCAAATTCATTAAGCCCATGATATATACTAGCAAAACGCAGCTAGCGTGGGGTTTGATTTTAGACGCTTCGAAGACGCTAACGTGTTAAAATATTTTCAACTTTAGCGTCTTCGTTAGCCAGTCTGAGTGCACAAACAGCATGCATTTGATTTCTTGTGCAAACTAAGTACACGTATGCTTGTAGCCATACCTTGAATTCCATCTTGCACTGGGATATAGATACCGATTTTCATTGTAAGGAGAATCACAAAGTGTTGCATGCTCACACGACAAGTCGTCATGTGAGTGCAAGAAAGTTGTATCTGCAATAGCTGCCATTTTTCACCTGAAGAACCGTTTCAAGAACCACTGACATAAGACAGTGGAATTTTGAACGATTTTTTCACATTCTTGTGACAAGTTGTAAAATAAATATAACTTAGGGCAGCCATTGCAGATATGACTTTCTTGCACTCACATGACGAAGTAACTCGCCCTGAACGATTGATAATCAAGGGGTATGGTAGTCTTTTGTTTGGCCTTAGATACTGTAGTTTAAGTCATTACGAATATGTTTGTATATATTTTCTCTAAAGGAAATTAATGCACTCCGCACTAAATATTCTTTGAATTGTCAATAATGAATGGTTTCTCAAGTTCGTCTCACCGTGATGTCTAGTGAATCAGAACATGCAGTTTGACGGACCTACTACGACCATACAATGTCTCAATTACAAGAAAACTTTGGATTTTCGATGATTGTGCTTGTTATCTATAATGTTTACTTCAATCAGATGATTTTATTGTCCAGTTTGGGTAATCGGTCGACAGATTTTGAATTCTGGTAAGCATACAACAGGCGGGTACCCGAGTTTTAGCCCCAGGCCTAATACGCAGTACACATTTTTGTACAATTTCAATCACGCCAATAATATGCGGTTATTACTCTATAAATTTTTATTTCATTTTATTTATTTGGCTTAAACACTGGAATGCATTTGTACAATTTAAAATTACAATATAAAGGTCAAAAGGGTACATAACAAAAATAAATATATATTGCACAGAGTAAAATATTTTTAAAAAGGCAAATATACAAGTGACATGTGAGAAGATCCAGTGTAGGAGGGACAAACAGGTGCAAATCACCTCTAAGACCATCCCACCTCAAGATTAAATGTGACAGTAGGCCTACTAAAACAAAATAAACAAAAAATTAGGATAGCCTACAATTAGCACAGCTGCAAATGGAGAACCAAGTACAAGTGTCAGCTGGCTGGAAATTTAAATAGAACATTGGCATTGATTTTTGTTTATAAAATCACCAACTAGATAAGATCTGTTTCTTTCATATCACACTCATTTGAATCATCAATGACTAACCTTTTAATCAAAAGAACTCTTCTGAGGGACAGAAACCTAAAATACTGCTGCACATACCAGGATCTAGAATAAAACAAAATAAACATAAAACAACATGAAATGACCATATACTTGAGCTTGTTTTCCTTAAGAGACCCAAAACTATTAATTGAAGGTTGATAAATCAATTATGGCTGACACACACGGTTGATACTTTGTTGTCAAAGTCATGCTTTCCACAGTTAACGCTCATGAATTTGAACATGAATGCATTCAGAAACAGCAGTAAGATAGAGGTATTATAATAGGGATGTCCTTTACATGATTTTGATATATCAATTAGTTTCTTTATTTTTTCCCTCTAGGGGGTCAAGACTTTAATCCACGTTTCTCTAGAGAAACAAATTATTTATAGCGAAATAAATATGAGAAATTAATACTTAGTTCACGAGATAAAATGTGCGCAAATCTTTATTCTTTCCCTCGCGGGGGTCAAAACTAAAAAAACCCAAGCCTCGGCCAGGACTTGAACCTGAGACCTTCCAGATGCCAGACGGGCGTTCTAGTCCAAGGGTAGCGCTAGACCCAAAATCATGCGGGTCCCATGGGTCTTAAAGCATGTAAGAAATACAACAAAGTTGAGAATTTGGTGAGTCCAGGACTCAGATATTCAGGCTAGCGCTAACCTTGCGCTCTACCACTGAGCTAACGAGACCAGATGGTATCGAAGTGTTAGATATTAATCTATAGGCCTTCAGTTCAAATCCACATTTCTCTTCACTTCTCTAAGGAGAAGCATTAGATAGAGAAACGAATTATTTCTAGCGAAATAAATATGAGATTAATACTTAGTTCACAAGGTGAAATTTGCGCAAATCTTTATTTTTTCCCTCGCAGGGTCATGACTTGAAAAAACCCAAGCCTCGACCAGGACTTGAACCTGAGACCTCCCAAAAATAAATATGAGAAATTAATACTTAGATCACAAGGTGAAATGTGCGCAAATCTTTATTCTTTCCCTCACAGGGGTCAAGCCTCGAGAGCTTCTCGCTAGAGAAGTGAAGAGAACGTGGATTTGAACTGAAGGCCTATACATGTAGATTAATATCTAATGCTTCGATAGGCCTAATCTGGTCTCATTAGCTCAGTGGTAGAGCGCCCATCTGGCAATTGGAAGGTCCCAGGTTCAAGTCCTGTTTTATTTTTAAGTCTTCGCACAGGTGGCCAACGGCTTAACGTGACTATCCGAACCACCGAGCAATTAGAGTAAAGTTTCTTGCCCAAGGGGCTCAAACCCACAACCTCTGTATTAGGAGACCCATGCTCTAACCGCTCGGTCATGCTCTTGTATCAAAGTGTTAGATATTAATCTATAGGCCTTCAGTTCAAATCCACATTTCTCTTCACTTCTCTAGGGAGAAGCATTAGATAGAGAAACAAATTATTTCTAGCGAAATAAATATGAGATTAATACTTAGTTCACTGAAGGCCTGTAGATTAATATCTAACGCTTCGATACCATCTGGTCTCGTTAGCTCAGTGGTAGAGCACCCGTCTGGCATCTGGGAGGTCTCAGGTTCAAGTCCTGGTCGAGGCTTAATTTCAGTTCAAATCCACATTTCTCTTCACTTCTCTAGTGAGTAGCATTACATAGAGAAACAAATTATTTATAGCAAAATAAATATGAGAAATTACCCCTGCGAGGGAAAGAATAAAGATTTGCGCACATTTCACCTCGTGACCTAAGTATTCATGTTTCAATTAGTTTCTTCTATCATACCCATTCAGAATCATTTGACTAACCTTAGCAATGACCAAGAGCATCACACAGCAAGAGCATTTCCCAGTTTCCACAATGAATACTGCTGCACAGATCTGGAATAAAACAAAATTTATTTGGTTTGATCAAAATTTTCACAATATTTGGAAGTTGAACGTTATCGTGGAACATACTACATGTAACTTGTAAGTGTAAATCAACTGCAGATAAAATTTTAGAATTTTGTCCAATACACCTTAAATTTCCTAAAACAGAGAAGCATTGGAGTTCTTTAAGTCTCATAATTCAGCATACTTTATCAGTACTCTCATCACAAAGATATAAAGATTATAGAACTCCAAAATAAGAAACAAAACCAAGGAAGTAGTTGCAAAAGCTCTAGCAGGCTACGAGCTAGAAGACGATCATGAGAGAATTTAAACACAAACCAAAACAACTATACAACTACGTGAGACGAAAGCAAAAGGTTAAAACAGGTATTTCAAGGCTGATGGAAATCTGACAGAAAGTGACGAAGAGGCAGCAAATGTGTTTACATAGTTTCTTTAAATCAGTGTTTACTGAAGAGCCTGCAGGAGTAGTACCACAACTTGAATCCTAGAGTAGACAGATGGAGTTAGTGTCGTTCCTCAAGGCTCAGTCCTAAATCTACATTAAGGACTTGCCGGAGAATGCCCAGTCTAGTGTCAAAGTGTTTGCTGACGACACCAAGGTCTTTATCTAAAGCAACGTTGGCCGGTAAAAACCATGTGGTTTTAACCGCCTGGTTAAAATTAGTTAAAACCTGGTAAAAACCAGGAGGTTTTTGTCACCTGTTTTGGCAAAAACTGGCAAAAACCTCAAAATGTGAAAAACAAGGCTTGAAAAGTATTGAAAATACAATAAAATGTTATCATTATGTTTGATAAAATACAGGAATGCAATAAACCTTTGTCTTGTATGTTTTTAAAAAGAGGCATAAATTTGACAAGTTCAGCATCCCCAAACTTTTTTCCCAGACATTTCAAGATTTGTAAATCATTTGAAGTGTTAGTGGTAAAAAAAATTTGGCTGATCTTCGCGTAAATTTGAGATCGTGCTTCAGTCGGAGAGTTGACCGAGTTTTGTGATGCACGATGTTCGAAATTCAAAGTGTTCTTTATAATTTAGGCCAATATAGCATTCTTCCCTTCTTAAGTCCCGAAAATGTTGAGAGTTGATTAATCGTTGTCGTTCAATTCTTTATTTAACCTGTTTCAGCCTTGTGAAACCAGTCGCCGGCATCCTACGTCCCTTAATTGTGTCCTTTAGTTTTAACATTGGGTGCGCCCTACCGGTTTTCGTTACAGGCCATTTGTGCATAAATTGAACAATACAATGGTGCTTGAAAAAACATAAATATTTTATTCCATATTCATGAAAGAAACCTTTTGGAATTAAATGTATGAAAATCGCACTGTTCAGATCAGAGAAATCAAATGGTATGCTTTGTTTGTTTACATGGTTACGATTTGTAAACATATCTTCAAACATCATTTTTGTGCGACTAACAACTTCGGGAAGTGTTTATAATAGGTAAATTTATTATAAATATCCTTTGTCATGTTTGTGAAGTGTTGCAGTTCGTATCTGATAAATATGATCATTTTTGGGGATATTGGGTATGTGCAATTATGCGACAGGTTTGATTATAGAGCTTGCTTCTGGCTGTGTTACTGTGCATACATTTTATATATCCTAACATATATGACCATACAATCTAGCAAAAGCCCATATAGAAAAGTCATTGTTTGGTCATGGTAACCAGGACTAGCAATAATTGATACCTGAAATCGAACAAAGTTGAAAATTTGACCACATGGGAAAGGTCGGACAACAGGGTCACCATGAAAAATTTTTGAACTTTTTTATATAATGTTGAACTTTTTTATATAATATTTTCAAGAAAATAAATAGAAAAAAAAAATCCTGTTTGTCATAAAAATTTTTTCAATGTAAAACTGCATCGAAAAAACAAAATTTGCATAACAGTTATTTTCCGTGTTCAATTTTTTTAAACGTCACTAGGGGTCCTTTGACATGAGGAATCCATTTTTGGTGGTTTCAAGATGAGAACCGTACTTAGGGTTTTTCTGAGAACGGGAGTTTTAACTTCTGTGTCTGCACTATTATAGTGGAGAATCTTCACTATTTGGCTAAATACAAATCTCCACTATTTGGAGAATTGGCACTATTTGGCGAATCTGGCAATTTTGGGCTTGATATGATACTCTACTGATTATAATTTATATGGTTGAATTTCGATGTATGTTTTTCATCCATAACTTTGGCATTTGTTACTCATATGAAGTGGTTGACCCCTCATTTAGAAGCCTATTATTGAAATCATTAAATTTCCTACAAATCACATCTGCAGGGTGCGTACAATGAGAGCGTGTGCAACTACGCATCGGTAATGAAAATGCACTGCGCGTATCTTGATTGGTTGCTTGCACGGCGATTGCGTAAAAAGAAAAGTCTTTCGTTCTGCGTGAAGTGAGACGCTTGTTTACTCTATGGCTATGCATTTGTTACGTTCAAAATTTCATGATTTGTAGGAAATTTCTTGCTCGAGAAACACAAGCCAAAAAACTTCGTTTTTGGCTTGACATAAAGGCCATTTGTCCATAAATTGAAAAATACAAACGGTACTTGAACAAACAGAAATGGTTTATTACATATTAGTGAAAGGAACCTTTTTGAATTAAATTCATGAAAATTGCACTGTTCTGATCAGAGAAATCAAACGGAATGTTTCGTTTGTTTACATAGCAACCAATTGTAAACATATCTTCAAACATCATTTTTGTGTGACTAACAACTTCGGGAAGTATTTATAATAAGTAAATTTATTATAAATATCCTTTGTCATGTTTGTGG
>JXSR01S008831.1:27485-37937 GCA_000969725.1 Ophiothrix spiculata
TATCGGCTCTTCGTACTTGCCTGCAATTTGTATTGCATAGCTGGGCATCAAAATTTCGATAAGTACTACCTTTGGTCACGACGGGTCATCCTCTGACGTCAGAAACCGTGCACGGATCTCATGTCAGAGTTTGTTTTGAATGGCCTTGCTGCACTGAAATATTTTGCATTTCATGCGTAATGCAAGGCGTGCAACATTTATTTTCCAGACTGAAAAGTAACCTTTTTGGTTATTTTTTTAAATATAATACATGCCAAAATATTCGAGAATTTCATTCGTTGCCGTTAATAATTGAAGAAAAACCAATACACTACGCAAAACAAGTATGAAATTTATCAAAACGACTCCGCTGGGGTTCGAACCCACGGCTCTGAGATTAAAAGTCCAGACTGCTAACCAGTAGCAGTACATGGTGTGTAAAAATCATACAGGGTGTAAACTAATCAGCTGGCTGATTGTGTATTCGACGGGTATTTAAAGATATATACTTTCATATTTACAATAATTGGTTACGCATGCGCAATGATAGAATTGGAAAAATATCGTATTTTTTATCATGTGTCAGAAAACAAAAGCAACCGTTACATTAATTTTGTTTTAGCACATTTTAACACAAGATTTTCACAGGACTTGAAGAAAAAAAGTTTAAATTTTGCTATAAACGTATCGGCATAAATATATATTTTACACTGAATTAGTATTTTTAGAGAAAATCACCGGCATATCTTGAAGGTTCATCGCGTGAAATAATTTTCCCGTAAAATTGCATGAAATGTCACACATGTTTCACATTTACACAGTATTTATACATAAATATGCAACGTGTTTGTTTTTCATATCTATATTTTCGATTTTACAGGGCTTTAAAAAATATTTTTCTGACTCATTAATATTAATGTTAAACATCAACAGCACGGCCGATTAAAAATTTCACTGCTTAAAATCGTAGAGGGGAAAGGGAAATTATGCGAACTGCAGTATGATTGCGAAGAGCTCTGTGCATAATTTATGTTAATCACCCAACACGTGCGTTTTGGACTAAACAAACGGTGTGACCATTTTTGCCACACGTTAAGTCTATGGGGAATCGATCGATCTTTTGTTTGGAACCAGATCGCACGTGTTGAGCTAATTATCATAAATGTGACGTTACTACAGGGTTGCTCATATAGTTGGAATAAAAATATTTTTACCACTCTTTTATGTAAAGGTCAATTTATGGCAACTTATGTTGTTTTTGGTCACATATGATAGGTAATCTTGGTGGGTGTGAAATGGAACTCTGAATGTGATCAATTTCTTCATGTACTGGTAAGGGGGCAACAACAAAAATGGGTCAAAAACGTGATTTTTATGTCAAATTTGATTTGAGCCCGCCTTTGACCCCATCACTTCTTTACTTAAGGTGAAAGGTCATATTGAATTTGTATGTGTAGTAGAGTGAGAATCAGGTGACTTAATGTCTTGGTCACGTTTGATTGCCCCAAGAGAATGCTTGGAAGCAAAGTACAAAATGATCCTCCAACGCCCCTCAATTTACAAAAATAGGGTTGTGGTGAACATCGAATGGTCCCTGGCGGTATCTGACATCTTCAAAACCTTTAAAGATGTCATATACCGCTAGAAAACATTCCACGTTCACCAAAATCGTATTTTTGTAAATTGAGGGCCGTTGGAGGATCATTTTGTACTTTGCTTCCAAGCATTCTCTTGGCGCAATCAAGCGTGACCAAGACATTCAATCACCTGATTCTCACTCTACTACAGATAAACAATCAATATGACCATTCAACTTGAGTAAAGAAGTGACGGGGTCAAAGGCGGGGTTATATCAAATTTGACATAAAAATCACGTTTTTGACCCATTTTTGTTGCTGCCCCCTTACCAGTACATGAGAAAATTGATCACATTCGGAGTTCCATTCCAAACCTAATACGATTACTTATCACATCTGACCAAAAGCAACATAAGTTTCCAGATATGTTTATCAAAAAGTGACGTTTACATTTTAAAAAAGTTCTAAAAATATTTTTATTCCAACTATATGAGCAACCGTGTACTTCCCCGGCGTATGGAGTCAATGGAAGAATTCTGGTCGTGCTGGCTTTCATATATTAATAAAGAAAAGTTTTGTTATAAGCTAAATTCAGCAAGTTATATATATATATACCGAATATTTTAAACCCTAAAATAATTTGCTTTTTATGTTATCAACAGCTATCCAGACAGGTACTGTAGGGATTGGATTCTTCAATAGATTTCGTGGCCAGTCTGTTACATTAGAGGATGCTAAAATCGCATTCGATTACACCAATAATAGAGTAGCAGCCTTTGGAATCCAAAGATTCTTGGACGACAGACCTGACTTCCATGTGCATGTCATTGCAGATCTGAACGAGGTAAGGTGGTATTTTGAGATACATTAATTTATATTAGACTTATTAGGTACACAAAATATAATAAGACATTTCATTCTCTTTTTATGTGTGGGGATGTAAAAATGTGTTCCATTTGGGGACAATTTTAGAAAATGACGCACAGTTTTATACATTTTTCGAATGGGCCAGCAGGTGATGAGGATTACGATTAACTGATACTTGTGCCCAGGTAACCACCTGCGTGCCAAATGTTCTGAATGTGATTATATATGAGACCAAAAATGAGCGACACCATGAGCTGGGACCATAAAGGCGGTGTCACACATCACCGTATAGACGAAAACGTACGAATAACGTACACTGTTTTGCTTGTACGGTGCGTTACGCATTCGGTAGAAACACGTTCAATCCGTTATCCATCCGGTGGGGTTGTGCTCTGGAGACATATCATGATATTATAATGAAACTTGCGAACCGGAAAGTGTGAAGAGGTATGGGTTTTCAAGAGGGGATCTACCTTGGCTATTGTCTCTGTGCCTTCTCGTAAGTTACTAAATGAGCCCTGTCCGATTGAGTCAGTATTTTTTCAAACTTTCTGAGATTTTGGTACCATAATATTTCTCATATTTTTCTCATTACCCGTGTGAAATATTACAGCTGAAACGTGTCGCGTTTCGGAGATATAAGTGAAAATGTGTTAAATAATGGTAACCATACAGGGTGTCCCAGAATAAACCTTATAATCTTTGCGTGTAATTTTCTTGAGTTTAACGGATAGTTAGAAAGTATGTAAAGGTTAAGCCAAAGAATTGAACTTTCAGATACCGTTTGTTTCATTTCAATCGGTAGTGTACAACACAAGTTATGCTTTGTCAAATATTTGGATGTAAAATTTCCTTGTCCAATTGTGTTTTTTTTATTTTGCAAGTTAGTGCTCTATTGAGTATTGTCATTGATCTGCTCACTCAACCGTAACAATGTTAACTCATTCATTATGTGAATGCTATAGCCGAAAACATACTCGGCCTCCAAACAAAATTTTCGCTACCAAACAGTTGGTCGTGACGTCAAAATGACGAGTGACTCCAAACAAAATAACTTCAACACCGAGTTGAGATAAAGTTTCGCGCTAGATTGCACATGCTATTGAATTGCCATATACATTGGACCAAATGTTTGTTATCCGTTCATACTTTAAGTTCGATGGCAAATATTTGGTGACGTCACGACCAAATGTTTGGTAGGAAAAATGTTGTTTGGAGGCCGAGTATGATTTCGCCTTAACTGTCATTTGTGCTAAAAAAAATGAACAAACTTGACGTAAAATAGGACAGATATGATAAATTTTCCAAGGTCACCCATTTTTATTCCATTCAAAAACACCCCTACTTTATGGCGAATAATTATCACCCAAATATTTGACAAGGCATAACTTTTGTTATAATCAACCAATTGAAATGTAATAAACGGTATCTAAAAGTTCAATTCATGGCCTATAAAATGCAATCTTTACATACTTTCTGACTATCCGATGAACCCAAGAAAATTACACTCAAAGATTGTAAGGTTTTTTCTGGGACACCCTGTAAAATAACTGACAAAGTAAAGTACATAGGCAAGTGGAAAATACAAAATTGGTCATAAAATCAAAACGGTTGTTCCGATTTAAGTGAAATTCGAAATTGAAACATCTTAAATGGGGATCTTTCATATGACAGTGAAAACTGAAATTTGAAAAATTGGACCATGTACCTTTAATTCGTTTTGTACGGTCCTCATACTTAATTTATTCGTTTAGTACGGCAAACGTCCGGTTCTCATTCGGCATTGTTCAGTGAGACGAGACAACTTTCCCGCTTCTTATCCGCAAGTCGTACGCGGGGTCGTACGGTCAACGTACGGTCTATTTGTTTCATGTTCGTTAGTCAATACGTTTATTGTATGGATTTCTTCACTGTATATGACATCTCGCCACCGTATAGCCTAACTTTGTGCGTTATTCATACGTTTTGGCTCTATACGGTGATGTGTGACACCGCCTTAAGATACTGCATCTGTTCGAGTGGGTACCCTATACGGGACCAAGTAAATACACAAATGTGACGCAATAATTTAATATATAACTGTTGGCCTACGCCATTTGAGTAATTTTTAAAAAGTTTTAGTAGATATTTTGCCAATGTACACGCCATGGGGTCTATTAAACTTTAACTTTTGACACCTTTACAGTAACCATATCCCTGAAAAAAAGAGTACAATTTTAGTCCAACATTCGAGAGGTGCACATTTGGAACATCATTAGTAACTTAAACACAATCTAAGTATCAAACCTTAACAAGAAAAATGATTGGACAGTTTCAAAGAGTGATCATTCTTACTGCTTTATGTGTTTCAGAGAAGCACGCACGTGATTAGCCTATTGGAAGAAAAATGTTCTAAAGAAGACTTGGAAAATACTCCATTCTTCCCACCACGCTGTGTACCAGTTCTTTTAATTATATTATTTATTCATTTATTTATTCTCTTTGGTTATTTTAATTTTAATATTTATTCATTTATTTATTCTCTTTGGTTATTTTCATTTTAATATTCATTTATTTATTTAAAGGCAAATACAATGTTATATGCTCCTTATTGTATGTATAGAAATGTATTACTATTCCACCAATCGATGGTTTAAGAAATCTATTAGAAATTAAACATCAGTTTTATATTAGCTTACAATCAGTGAAAATTATAGACACAACAATGGAGAAAGCCGAGTTATATATCAGTGTAACATCTTTCTTTCAGAAATCCCTGATAGAAAACCATTCATGTATCATTATTATGTTTAAGCTTTACTGTAGAATTTTAGCAAGTCGAAAACACCATCGGGTGTTTGAGATTCTAAGAATTAGTAATTATGGCTCCCAATATAGAAGAGTCAACCTGACTCTCTATGAAAATAAATATAAATAATTATGACTCCTCATAGAAGAGTTGACCTGACCCGCTATGAAAGAAATTATAACTCCTGACAGAAGAGTTAACTTGTCGGGGATCTCTATGAGAGTAGTTGAAACTCCTCATTAACGTGACTTACTATCAAGCTATATGACTCCTCATGAGACTTAATCAATGTTGGACTCAACTTTTGAGAATCAGTACAATGTACACAGTTCAGTTTCCCCTTTTCCTTAGAGAACTCTTATTTATCATGTTGTCATTTTCATTTCAATGTCATTTCAGCGCTCCGTAAGGCGTTGGAGCACAATAAGGCCACAATTTTGTGCGGCCGGCCGCAACCTGGCCACAGCCTTGATTTTCCAAGTTGACGACCGTAGGTTTGATTATATGCACTTCTATGAAAATAATTTCAAAACATGTAATGAATATTTTACAACAATCTTGAGGTGAAAATCAAGCCTACGGTCGCCATCTTAGAAAACCAAGGCTGTGGTCAGGTTCAGGCTGGCAGCACAAAGTTGTGGCCTAATTGTGCTCCAACGCCTAAGGTGACACCAGGGGCACGTGTCCCCCTTTCTCCCCAGCTGCCTCTCCCCTTCATCCTCTCATCATTTCTTCCTATCCCCCTTTCTTTCATTCCCCTTCCCTCTTCTTTTTCATTCCCCTCATTTCCCCTCTTATTTTTCCATTTTCATCCTCTTCCCCGCTCTTCCTTTCATTTCCACTTGGGTAAGCTCAATTTCCAACTCAAAACCTTCAGGGGCAACCGTGCCCCTGTGCCCCCCCCTCCCTTTCCGCTGTTAAGCCAGTGCCCGTTTTGATATCTGCCCGGGATATCTGTATCATGGTATCCAATTTCGGCATATATTTAACGAAAATATGTACGCCATAGCACATCATGTGCAGAAACGATTTAGGTTTTCAAGATTTTGAGAGGCGACTATTATTAGTCGTTGGCGGTAGCTGGTATAAATGAATAAATTTGTAAAAGTAAGAAGCAGATTACAACAAATGAAATACAATAATAATCTCTGTGGTATATGATTATTACAGAAAATACCCGTTGGACTGGAAATGCTACCTTCGCCCGAGGCTTCACTACAGACCAATGGACCGGTTACATCGAAAATGATCGCAGAGCCCAATATGCTGGTGTGTACACCATCAATGTTAATCATGAGACGTGCATTCCACTGAGCGAAACATTTGCTGGTAGAGCTCGTGTGTGGGGGAGAAATCGTAAGTAAAACTGGTAATAAGCCTAGACACCATTTTAGGGTAAGGTCAAAGTTTAATTTAAGGTCAGCTCCCAAAACTTTTCAGTAGATTGAGCAAAGGTCATTTCGTAGAACTAGTATCGTTCCCCTGATCTCCCATCCCACGGACCCAGCAATGAGCCCGGGCAGCGTGCGCTGCCCGGGCGAATCATTGGGATTTTAGTTTGATTCAGAGAGTACCAGACATAGACTTAATGTGTGGTAAAAATGCCCACCACGTTTGTTTGGAACCAGATCGCACGTGTTGGGCTAATTATCATAAATATGACGTCACTAGTACAGCGTATACGGGCCTTTATGTCCCAAATCATTATAGGGAAATTGTTGCTGAAGCTATAGCAAATACATTTGGTTTGACAAAAGTTCATATTGATCTTTCAAATTCAACATCGCCACCAAAATGGCTGTCCAAATAGCATATTTTCATTCAAATTGACCAAAACGATCTTAGAGGATTGCAACAAGATCATTTAAACCTAATCATGTGGTTATCCTCATGCTGTTTTCAATTTAAGATGGTACCCGTACTGAGGTCCAAAATTGCCGCCCAAATATGTTTTATGCGCAAAAGGGGGTTAAAGCTATTAAATGATCAAAATAATAGGTGGAAAATTGGTCTGAGGGTTGCGAACTTGTGTAACGTTTGTTTACAAATTAAGCTATTAACAGGTTTGAAATACAAAATTGTGAACATTCTAAGGTTAAAAAACGGTCGCTAAAATAGTACATTTTTATACGCAATTTAAAGCGACTTTAAGGGCCCAGTTAACCCCTCATTTTCTGAAATATTTAACGCTTTGTAACTCAGCAACAGATAAGTAAATCCATATAAAAGTATACATTTCTAAATGTAGATTTTTATGTAGATGATGATGATTAGGTCACTTTGTCATTTGGGCCTAATTTGGACCTATTTTTGGCAATCTTTCAAAAAGTTAGTCAGAAACCAAAAATTTGAGAAATTCGTTCCTAGACATATGTTTCTCCAACTTTTA
This sequence comes from Ophiothrix spiculata, assembly GCA_000969725.1. Taxonomy (NCBI): domain Eukaryota; kingdom Metazoa; phylum Echinodermata; class Ophiuroidea; order Amphilepidida; family Ophiotrichidae; genus Ophiothrix; species Ophiothrix spiculata. The sequence continues at coordinate 35,086 of JXSR01S008831.1, forward strand.
TTTTTTCAAAATTTAGTTTACAAATATAGTGGTCCAAGAACAGGGGTCATAGGTCCATTAGATCTACCAGTATATGACTCTTTTCTATACCACATTACCGTAATCTACGCTTATTTGTGCTTCATTTGGTTTCAATAAAACTAAACTAGATTTTTTTTTAAACCTCATAATTTCATGATGTTCGAACAAATCGACTGGTTTCAAATGTTGACAGATTGTGGGCTTGATACTTCTTATTGAATTACAAACAATATTTTATGAACATGCTGAGTTTATTTTGAATGATAATGTAACAAACCCGTGTTATTTTGCCCGAAAATCCGGACGTGAATTACGACTCTGAGTTCGCCCTGTTTGAGCTGTGAATTGCCTGTTTTACGTGTCTACATTATCTACATTTTGTCTGATATACGCATTCGCATAATTTACTTACAAATTGAGCATTCCAATGAGGCAAAAATTGCATTTTTTATGTAAACAAAAGAAAATACGGCATTCTAATGTTTATGTTTTAGATTTTAGTTCACGATCTCAACGCTGCCTTGATAGCTCAGCGGTAGATCCCTCGCTTCGTAATGCATGACTAACCTCTGCCATAATCCATGGTTCGAGTCCCCGCAAAGGCAGTGGAAACTATTTACTTTTCATGATTAAAAAATAGTTAGGATTCACACTTTCCTGAGAAGATGGATTCCCTTTACCCTTAAGCCAATTACAAATGATTAATTTTTGCCTCATTGGAATGCTCAATTTGTAAGTAAATTATGCGAATGCGTATATCAGACAAAATGTAGATAATGTAGATACGTAAAACAGGCAATTCACAGCTCAAACAGGGCGAACTCAGAGTCGTAATTTTTGTCCGGATTTTCGGGCAAAACAACGTTTGTTACATTATCATTCAAAATAAACTCAGCATGTTCATAAAATATTGTTTGTAATTCAATAAGATGTATCAAGCCTACAATCGGTCAAAATTTGAAACCAGTCGAATTGTTCGAACATTATGAAATTATGAGGTTTCGGCGAAAAAGGGTCAACTTTTGCGAAGTAGTCTTTAGGCGTCATTTTGACCTTGATAATGGACGTGAAATCACTAGTAAAGTTCCATGTATAAACTAAAAACTTTATTCAATATGTACGCCAACAATTGTGATATTCTAATAGGTGTAAGTAGGTAAAAACTTGCAGTAAACATGACATTCAGCCGATCGAGACGTTTTTAGGGACTGTAGCCTTAAGTGCTCTTTGGTCAATGAAAATAAGCGGCCATTTTGAAATTGAGACATGCATTTGACCTTACTCTTAACCATCTAGCTCCAAAAGCCATTTTCAATGAAACTTTGAGGAAAAAAATGTCGCACAAGCCATTTAAATGAAAATATGGTATTTTGTCGGCCATTTCTTTTGACCGAAATATCGATTTTTGTCGCTCCAAAATTAGTTCAATATCATTTTTTGGATCCAGTTACTAGCATAATGTGTCTGTCAATCTGAACCTTCATGCAAAAAATGAACCATTTTAAAGAGTGTTACTAGGTAGCTAAAGTATTTAGGTAATTTAAACACAATGATCGGATGATCACCAATCCAACCATTCTATATATCAGAGACTGAAAAGCAACAATTGACACTCTTATGTGAGCCTGACAGAGCACCACCAGGTCAATTTTGATACCCTATATTGCAAGTCTCGAGACATTCCCAATGTTTTCCAGTTACTACTCCCTTAGGCCAATAACTAGCATATATTTATTACCTTTATCTACAGAGCAAATTGTCACAACTACTGGCTTTTTCGATTACTCAAGTGGTATTTCTGATGAGGATATGGAGAAGTTCTTCACTCTGCCTGAATACTGTGCCATGGAGATGGACCATGAGATGGAAGGTGATCAAGATGAGGAAGACGTAAGTCATTTACAGACACGCGTGACCCTATAGACCATATCTATAATTGACATACTCCCGCCGTTGATGGAGTAAATCCACAGAATCGGACGGGGAACGGAACTCAGGTGAGATCAAGTAGTGTATTTATCATACTTGGCCTCATTCTGAGTTCCGATTCCCCGCACGATTATGTGGATTAACCCCATCAACGGCGGGAGTATGTCAATTATAGATATGGTCTATATAACTTTAGAAGCAATTTCTTAGCGATAATTCTGGTAGATTATTAGTTTTTTTAGTGGTTTATTATGACAAGCGCCCTCAATGATGACTCACCACTGAGTCGGTCATCAGTCACCACCATCAAAAATGTGGCTCACAAAAATTCTAATTGCTGGTCTATAATCTAACATTTAAAAAAAAATGAATATTTGTACCTCCAGTTTCTCGGTTTGGGTCATTGATTAAAATATATGCAGTCACCACAAGTTACAAATTTCCACAATTTCCTTTCCAAAAAATGGGTAAAAATCAGTGCATTTTTTGGTAAAAATAATTAATTTCTTAAAAAAGGGTATGTATTGTAGGGATGTTTTGTTTTTAAAACATTGCTTTTACATCAGAAAAAGTTGTTTTTGACCATTTTGACTTTTTACCAAATTTTGGTTAAAATAACAGTCATTTTCCAAAATGACAAATTTCGTCAAAAATATTGGGGTTTAAGGTTACCAAAAATGATCTTTTTTAAAATTTTGATCACTTTTTACTTGCGAAAATTTTTTTTGATTTTCATATTTCACCCTTGACGCTATGACCCACCGTAGGTCAATGTGCGCAGCACCACAAAACATTTCCACGGGTCACACGATTCCTTTTCGCATAGGTAAAGCAATATTCTTGTATGAATTTGACTCCAAATATCTTGGTCAAAAAAGATCGCCGGCGAAAATGACTGCACA
>JXSR01S008832.1:7773-18070 GCA_000969725.1 Ophiothrix spiculata
GTTTTGCCTCACGTCTTTAAATAAGTACAAATTCTGTTTAAAGGCCCCCCCCTTATGAGGGTGAAAAATTTTAAGGGCCCCCCTTTTCGCATCAGGCCCCCCGCATACAAGTGTTTGTGAACGGTCCCTAATTTCCTTGAATGTTTTCAACTGCATTTATAAATGGTCCACACGGCAAAGTCACCCTTTTGAATGTGCTGTATTATAATTGTTTGTCATAGGTCATAATTTAGTTTCATTCAGACTTTGCTTCAGTCATTATTTTACTAGATAATCAAAACGTTACTGAGATCCTAGATTCTGCACTTCTGTATTTGCTGGGATATGCTTTAGATGCAACAGAACGTGTTTGTTTTGACCTCAGTAATTTTCTTCAGGAGCTACACTTTCTCAGTCACGTCATATTTTAAAACAATGGCCTCAAAAAGATTTCGTGTAGTTATCATTATCTACATTAAAAACAAATCAGACATATCTCGCTACACTCTTAGAAAGAAAGTATCAAATATGAGACAAAAAGGATCAATTTTGATCCTTTTTAGGTATCAAATATGAGCTTACCCTTTAAGGATCAAAATGATCCCAAAATAAGGATCACAATTTTTGATCCGAAAAAAGGATCAAATATTTCTTATAAAAAAGATCTGCATAAAAACATCACACTGAAGTGACCCTAGCAGGGTTTGAACCCACGCTGCACTTATACCTGCTGGTAATTACGAGACCAATGCTCTAACCACTCGACCACGGGACTGTGTGATGAAATCAACGTATTTATACATGTTACACCATAGTATACATTCCCCGCTGTGTAGCGGTAATGGGGTGTACTCAAATATGAAACAAAACATCACGTTGCATCCAAACGCGGTATCAAAATGTGAGCTCATCCTTTCCGTATCAATGTAATCTAGAAATACGGATCAAAACTTTGGTATTGTAATCAAAAAGGATCAAAATAAAATGATCCTAAAAAAGGATCAAAAATGATCCTGGTGAATTTGATCCATTTGTATATATTGATCCGCAAAAGGATCAAAAGTGATCCTTAAAGGATCAAAAGTGATCCTTAAAGGATCAAAATAAAATGATCCCGAAAACTACTCGTATATTTGATCCCGGCCTTCTAAGAGTGTACATATAATTTATAAAGTGATTAATTAATTGTCTCATGCCCATGACATATTTACAAGACGCTGCTTGCTAACCTAGACGCTAACGAAGACGATAAAGTTGCCAGCGTCTGGTTAGCGTCTTCGTTAGCGTCCAAAATCCCGTGGGCCAGTCAAGTATATACATACAAATACAGGCATAGCGTGACCACAGTTTTTCAAAACACCCCCTAAATGTTGATTTTTTTAAAGCCAACATACACATGATACATGTAAACCCTTTCCCCCCTATTCACAACCTAAATGGGAATTTTACACTACGATTTGAAAAAATACCCTATTTCTTAAAAATGGATGTTTTTGATACCCTAAACGGTGTCGCCTGATTTTACCCTTCTGTCGTCAAAAACAACCCTAATTCATCATTTCTTTGCTCTAGCTATGCATGTAGCATTAATCGGGCTAAAATCAAATCATGTATATGCTAGCTGAGCCATGTACATTATGGACATTAAAGGGTCTTAAATCGTATGACAGCTTATCTTGACATGAGAGAGCAAATTGAGCTGTCTCAAATCATTCATATATTGGTTTTAATTCTTCTAAGGCGGTGGACGTTGACCGAAATCGTTTTGCCTCACGTCTTTAAATAAGTACAAATTCAAAACACGCCGAGCCTTTGCATCGGGGCATAAGATTTTAATCGTCAGTTTGTTTAATAACGAAGGAAGGGTTAAGAGTAAAAATGCTTCGAAGTTGTTACCGAGTTAAGTAGGGGGATCTGGCCAGCATGGTATTTTAGAGTTGAGTTGATTGTTACCATTCATAGTATAGGATAGAGTCACTTCTTTCTATTAATACCAAAATCATGAAAATCGGCCAAGGCATTACGTTATTATGACGTCATAAGTACGTCCGAGTCGGAAAATCACGATTTTCGCCAAAAATGACCCCAAAAAATCAAAATGTTGCTGTAAAAGTTCCAAATATCGGATTTTTACCCGTTTTTTGCTTATAAAGAATGGTGTTTCTTGGTAAGAAAAGGCTTTAAAGGACAAAAATACTTTTAAGAGAAAGCAATTAATTCAAAAAAAAAAACAATCAAACAAAAAACTTTGACATACTATTCTCGGAGAGTCTTAAACTACGGCTGCTGTTCTTCAGTGGTTTTCTTCTTTCGATGTGTTTAGAATGCAATCAATTCATAATGAAACTAACTGGGCACTGGACAACTTGAAAAAGCAACTTGAAATTCACAAAGGCGTTTGCGCTGTTTTCACATTGCTACAAAATACAAAAAGAATAAAAAAAGAGCTTCTAAACGTATCAGATAACCAATAGGTGTTACGTTTTTCTGACCTAGAATCCTTTATATATTTCTTTCGCATTAAATTGTAACTTTGATTTAAACAGATGACACCACAAATGATCTAAAAATGTCATCAATCAATTAACAGATTAACGCCCTAAATAGAGCACCAGACACTATAATCAACTGATAATCATTTTCATGAGCCATATAATTTTCCTGGAAACTGCATTGTCCCTCAACCGTCGTTTTTATATCAAATGATGTAATTGTTAAGTGATGTATTGGATGTACTTTTGAAGCTTGCTCAAGAATTATTAAAAAGTGATCTATTATATGGCACTAGGGGATATCCAGGGTTTTCGAATCAAGGAAATAAGCGGTTGATTGATCTAATATTACACGAACTCATAGTATTCAGGCTAGAAGGTTCCTCCAGAGTGATAGCAGAAAGCAGTTTCGATGACAAATTGATTCATGCGCAACAAAAGAAAATTAACTTTAAAATTATGACGACGTGAACTCCCTATATGATATCGCAACACGTCAAAAGGTACAACATGGCGGCTTTTGACAAATATTTTTATTTTAATTGAAAGAGTGTAAATTAAACTTTAAAAATGAAACATAGTTTATCTTTTTTAATTACCATTCATGTTTCACGTTACGATGAAAAAGGCACATAATTTTCTTTTAATTTCCCTCATTTACAAATTTTCTAAACGTGCTTAGCCACAATGATGCACCTTGCGATGTGCTGCGTCACATACTAGTATATGAATTAGGGGCGCACATTAGATTTCCAGGGGGAGCAGGAAGTGGGATTCGGGGTAATTTTTTTTTCGCAGCCCATTCGGGAGCAATTTTTTTTCTGGAAAATACTGTTTTTCTGCCTATTCCATGTTCATGCCAACTCACCCCGTAGTCCCAGTTTTGACTTAACCTCATGGTATACCAACAAAACAAATGATAAAGTGGATTTGAACCCATTACATGTTGGACATGTGCCATAGCTCATAAATAAAAAATAATAACTTGGACCCGCAAAGTTATATCTTGATATTAGTACAAAATTACGTTTGCTAAAAAAGTTTACTTAGGTAACTCAAAAACTCGTTTTACCTGAGACGAAAATACTTTTCGTCTCAGGTTTTACTGATAACTCACACAAAGGGATGAGCTGGGTTTTGTAAATTTTATGGTAAATTTGATGCATTATATTTGACCAAAAATCACCAGTGACATAATTCTCCCTAGGTCACGTGAGCAGAAACGCGTGGTGGGCCAACTCACCCCGAGGGCCAACTCACCCCACCCTCCCCTACTAATTTAAATTAGTAAAATACACTTGTTGAGCCCATGCTATCAGTTTTTACTACGGTCTTACGATTTATGTACCAAAGCGGACGTATGCAGGACTCGTATTACATGAATAATAGTTGTGGAGTGGGTTCTACCAATTGGATAACTTGATACAAACAAGGCGATTACGTTTGGTCTAATAGCCGCGCAAAGACTTACGATCGGTAGTGTATCTTCATATTTGTTTTTATTCTTAAGAAGACCTTAAGATTGCAGAGATGAAAGAACCGTTATATCGGAATTAAGAATATAAAATAATGATAATTAACTAGAATTAACTAGACATGACGTATGATGCCGATAAAAAGCAAAGAAAATTTTTACATTTAAATTACGCTTCCAGTTTCATGTTCTTATAATCATTACAACAAATGTTACTACAATACTGCTTCAGGGTATGAATCGTAAAATGTCAATATCAAATCATTGGATATTTTTGTCTCTCTATACAAATAAAATCACCCAGAGCTATAGAAAGTTATTAAAACATCACAGTGGAATTATTGGGGTACTGCAGCCCTTCCCATGTATTGACTTTGGAGAGATCTGCATGACAGTTAGAGTGACGGAAAATAATTTCTTCCCGGAAGTCATGCTATCGAGAGTTTGTTCAGTTTTGATGCAAGGAAGTAAGTGCAAAATTATACCCGTCACAGCATGGTTTTAAATGAAAACCTGGTTATATAAGCGTGGCAAATTGCATTTTAAAAATTATTTGCGCGTCCTGACCTCACGATGCAATTCCATTGATTATTCATGAGCAAAAATCTCAAGAAGCTTTCATTTTGTCACGGACCAATCATCTGTCGGCAGCAACCCTGTTACAATAACCCCATTAGGCCAAGTCTATTTTCCCGCCAAACTGAAAAAAATATTATTGGTCGCGAGATTTTGTTTCATTAACGTGACCTACTGATAAGGCTGACTTTGAAGGCTGACTTTGAACCCTCATTATCTGAAAAGGGTGAAAACAAATGCAAATTGGGAACGTAGGTATAAAAATTCTGAATTTCTTCAATAAAATGTAAGAATTTTTTTCTGCTAATGATAAAGATAATGCATTTTATGTCAATTTCTATGAAAATCAATTATTTTGAGTCTTTTGAAAATGCGAAAATGAACCTCTACATTATTTTTATTTTTGAACCCGAAAAGTATTTTGTTTGATAGAATATATTTGAAAACACATTAAAACTCAGATTGATGAAATATGAAAACAAAAATATTTCAATACCTTTAAAATTAAAAAATAAAATGAGAAAATATTTTTTGTGTACAGCAAAAGGCTCTACATATCGGCCAGTATAATAATTGTTCAATACCGATAACATTGCAAAAAGCTAATACCGACTTACGTATCTATGAACGGTCAGATTTTGATAGTGAAATCTAGCATTGATGTGCTGTGACTGTGAGCTAGGACCTAGAAAATCAAACACTTACATCAATTTAGTTTTATACGTCACTTATGCAAATTTTAACAGGACTTTAAGAAAAATGTTCAGATTTTCCGATATATCTATCTGCATAAATATGTAATTCTCGTGAATGGAGATTTTCGATGAAATTTCCAGTCAACTATGTGGGTATTGTGATGAAATAAATTAGTATCGCAAAATTACACGAAATATTGCATGTATTTTCAAAAACGTCAATTACTTTATATTTTCAAAATATTTTTTTCCTCGGTATGCAAAATTAGTTGCCTTTCGGGTTTATATTTTCTATTTTATACATTTTTAAAACAATATTTTCCAGACTCATAAATTATGTTCTAAGATGTTCTGTAAGTTTTAGGTTCATACCATGCAGATATTTTTCAAAATGACGACTTAAAATATTCCGAGGTGGTAACCAACCCCTTACCTTTCGACTTTGATGGGACACCCTGACTTCCCTGACGGTGGCACCTACGATTGTTTTTCGCTAAAATGACCGCAAAGGATGAACTTACAACTCCCCATACATGCATAGGTCGTAATCGTTTGCTATGGCAAGCCACAGCAGTCATAAATGCGAACCTAACGCCATGCTTATCGAACTATAACGCCGGGTATGTCGAACTATAACGCCGGGTATGTCGAACGTAACGCCGGGTATGTCGAACTATAACGCCGGGTATGTCGAACGTAACGCCGGGTATGTCGAACGTAACGCTGGGTATGTCCAACTTAACGCCGGGTATGTCGAACTTATATGACGGCGACTGTTATACGACGTCGACTTCAGGGGGTAGTACTAAAATGTGTATTTGGGTAAAGATGTGCCTCCTAAAATGGCATATAGGTTTAGGCACCCATAATTATGAAAGAAAACGTAAACCATGAATATTTGTTTTGTGAATAATGAAGTTTTAATGAAGACAGTTGGTGTTGGTACGCCTTCGATTTTTTTACTAAACATAGTATGTTATATTTACTAGTATAGCACATAGCATGTACTCTCATGCTCTACTAGCTAGTCCATGTGGAAGTTAGTGCTGGAATATTCGTCTGAGCAACCTCGGACTAATGCTCTACCTGAAGTTCTTTAGATTGTATTTCCTATTTCACATTTTACCTTTTTATTTATTTATTTATTTATTTATTTATTGATGCCAAAGATGATGTTTATTAATTCCCTACTTTTGCACATGAATGAAAATATTTTAAGTACTAAAAACAGGACATAGAAATATTTTTTGGGCAGTCTGGGAACGTAACATACGCTAAAAAATGAGCAAACATCAACATGTTTCTGCCAAACATAAGGCATATTTTCTAATGCTGTTATTGATAGTTTACAATTTTTTGACCACAAACTAGCCTTTTCATGATTTCTGCATTTCAAGTGTAAAAACAAATCAAATGTAACAAGGCAGTTTTTTTTTTCCCAGATCATTTTTAAAGGAAAAGAAAAACATAAACAATGCATATTTGCCATTATTTGTTATGTGGATAATAAATGAAAGAAATGTATTAAAGTGTTGTTTTGAGACCCATATCAGCGGCATGATCCCGAGTATTGTTACAGTACTAAGAGCCTCCCCCGGATGGGAAACAGGCTGTAAATACCCTACGGAAAGTGCGGAAAGTGCACGCACGCGGAAATCATACAGCATGTACAGCAAGCAATCATGCAGCACAAGTAAATAAATACAACATGGGAGATCGTCAATATTCCATGCCAGACATAACGGCTTTCCAGGCTGCCATTATGAGTGTACTAGGTAATAATCATAGGCAACACATGGTACAAGGGGGGTTGTATTACAGATTTATATTAGGCTCTGCTTACGGAGTGCCTTTCAAAAATACACTCTCTTGTCAGTAGTATTTAATGGGTCACTTTTTTTGGTACACTTTTAAAATCATACTACATACATACCCAGACCAATATTGAGTACCTCCCCCTGAACCCGGCGTTACAAAAGTTCGACATACCCGGCGTTGAGTTCGATGTACACGGCGTTGAGTTCGACATACCCGGCGTTACGTTCGACATACCCGGCGTTACGTTCGACATACCCGGCGTTATAGTTCGATAGGCATGGCGTTAAGTTGGACATACCCGGCGTTACGTTCGACATACCCGGCGTTAAGTTTGCATTTATGACTGCTGTGGCTTGCCATAGTTTGCGTTTTTATGCGACAGGGAATCATCCGTTATAGGGGGTGTCTATAGATTTGCTAAAACATTACTTCATTACAATCTAATACTGGCGGCATACTAAGTTACCGACAAACCAAAAACTGTTCACAGCATTGGAATCATATATTGCTTAATCCCGGTAAACCTAAAACACACTTTAATATGCTACACAAATGATGCAACGGATTTCTAGAAAAAGGTTGATTATGCTATATTATAAATTGTTATCAAGGCGGTCTTGATGGCTACATTTCGGTAGCATTGTCTGGTTGTGTGAACACCGTTGGGTGTACAGGCCATGGCACTCCACTATGAGAAATTATCATAACCGATGATTGACTGACTATTTATCATTTCAGATGATACCGTCAAACCCATATGCTTCCAACACAAGATCGTGGATATCAACAAAGACAGCAACATGCTTGAGCGTGGCTGAGCGGTTAGAGCACGGGTCTCGTAATGCAGAGATTGTGGGTTCGAGCCCCGGGCCGGGCGGTTTTCGTCTCCTTGTTTCTTTGGGCAAGAAACTTTACTCTACTTGCTCCGTGGTCGGACAGTCACGTAAAGCTGTGGGTCCCCTGTACGAATAGACTCCTTCATGGGGTATGCATGTTATGCAAGTACTTGCATCATTGATTGATTGATTGATTGAGCTAATTAGAAGTATACAGGAAAACATCTATATATGATCACGGTTATCGTCGCTTCATCTCCGCAGATAACTTTGGCATAAGTGCTCAACATTTTTGTTCTTTTCTAAATATGCTAATTTTATCCAAAAAGTCATTAACTACTAGAAGGTCATCTGGCAGCATATGCAGCATTATTCGGGATGTTATTAACTTCTCTGCTTTAACCATTATTATACTGATCAATTTTCAGCAAAATACGGAGGAGGGGTTGTTCCAACCCTCTTCAATTTTTATAGTGAAGCCCAATAGCCCTATATGTAATGACAAAATCAAGGTCATCCGTTAAAGTATGACGTCACTATGACTTCATAATTACCCTAATCTGGAAAATCGGCATTCGTATGGAAAATATAGGCAACAATCAAAATTAAAAAAAAATCATAGGAATATCCTAATTTCATGCGGTTTTTAGCTAAATAATGAAATAAAAATTGTTTTACCAAAATACCAAACATAATATGAATATCTGCTATAAAAATGGCTAAAAATTCATTTTTGAAATCATAGTCCATCTAGATGGACCTCACAAGTGAGCGCCTCACGCTTCGCGTTCGCTTGCGAGGTCCATCTTGATGGACTATGAAATCACGGAGTTACACCACCCCGCCCGACCTCCGAACTTTGAACGGACACTGTAACCCCCCCTGAAGGTGGTAGGAACTTAGAGGTACAGTGAGTTATTTAGCGCTGCGTCTAATGAATATTTAGCATCATAGAATACCGGTGTGGGGCCCCCTTGTTATTTATTTTCTTGTATAACTAACGTAAATAAAGAAACAGGTTAAGTGGGTGTATAACCGAAAGTTTTCATGATGTCGACCTATTTTTGCGCATTATAGCAACTTTCAAATGACAATCTTACAGCATAAAACAACTTGCTGGCTTGACATATGGTTTAGAATCACGGTACCTATAGAGACACAAACATTCTTTCATATTAAAGTCATTTCATATCATATGACGTTGGGCTGACAGGCAATATGAATAATATCAGTCAAAGATGACACTTGCTGCGGGGTAATTTCAGTGACCAAAAGAAATATGGTAAACATGTTTTATTAGTCTACAACAACGTGTCACTCTTTGATATAACCACATCAGATTGAATGCTTTTACGTGACGAGCAAGTTTTCTTGTTGTCATGTTTGACACTTGATTAAGATTTTGTTCTATCATGTCAAACCTCACAAAGTGATCCGAGGTATTCCATTACTTATTTCCGTTAAGCCCTTTTATTTCTAGAAGACGGAGAAGACGTCATTTAAAACCCATCGTTGCAGCTAAACAATCCCCTTCTAAACTAGCAGGTACCATTGTCTATCCGGTAATCGGGGGAGAGCGGCTGTAGCTACCCACCATTATGTATTTCCCGTTGCATACAAAACACAAAATTAACAAACTAGAGGCATTAATCTCTTTTACATCATTTCCGCTCTTTGTGAATTTTGGAAAAATGGGGATACCGCATAAAGTGGAAGTAGGATAGGCCGGCAATGTGATGTCAAGTAGCTTCTTCACTGAAAAATATTACCTTATTTTTACGATTAAAAAACATGTATTTTTAAGGGTTATATCCCGTAAAAAATAACAGTTATAAATTATTTCTTATGACAAGTTTCCGTTGTTTGACGTCGTCGGAATTTTTAACGAGAATAAACCGTGCCATTTGTTGATCGATACCATGTAAGTATTATAAATTCCTTACTCACTCACCATGAGTCAGCGTGGCTCAATCGGTTAGAATGCAGATATTTTACTGACTTAATTCAATTTTATGGGAATCTGTTAAAATTACAGTAAAATATTGGCAATAGAATTGTAATTATTTGTCATTGTTGAGTTCCAGTGAAATTAAAATCGGCATAGTATGATAGTTCTTTTAATACATTTTTATTGCTACTCTTACCCATTTTAAGTCAAAAATTGCCTTATCGGGTCCATAACAAACCAATTTTGGAAAACTGTTACTGTGCAACCTTCACAGTAATTTTGAACATGGGGTGCTTTTCATGCTTTGAACATAGACGGTCTACAGTAATTGTTTAGCGTAAAACGTAATTTGGAAGTCATGTTAGATCTCTCTAAAGAAGGGTGTCATTTCGAAGTTTAAACATGTTAAAATGAAAAGACCAAATAAAATCAAACTAGAGAACAAAGGATATCGGTTTTTGTTTTAGTAATTATTTATG
>JXSR01S008833.1:6391-16724 GCA_000969725.1 Ophiothrix spiculata
GGATCAATTTTGATCCAAATTCTCCTCAAATTTGATCCTTTTTGGATCAAAAAGGAGTGTATTTGATCCGAAAAGGATCAAATTTGAGGAGAATTTTGGATCAAAATTGATCCCAAAAAGGGTAAGCTCATATTTGATACTTTATGGGATCAATTTGATCCTTTCCTTTTAAGAGTGTTGGTTTGCTGCTAACACACCCTTGAAATTGTTTTGATTCAACAAATCTAAAAAAATAGCGGATTTTCAAATATGATTTCATTCAAGATTTGTATATTTGTACATGAACTGATTTTGGTCATATAATTAGTTTTTCCTGCATCAGCTGATAGTTTGCTGATAGTTTGATAATGGAAAGAAAAAATGAAGAAGGGCTTGAAAACGAAATCATTCAAAACATGCGCTTAAATTTACGATTGCTGTCTATTTTCCTAATAGCCCAAACTAAAGTGCTCACTTATTCTTTTTTCTATTGCATAAAAGGCACCTGTTTATGAAAGAACTTATCTTTACCCAAGTAGAGACATAGTGTATTGCACTAAGTGCTTTTAAGAATCGATGCAATTTTAGATACTTGTTAGATACTTCTTCCCTCGGTAATATTCGTTTCTAATTCTTCACAAGAATATGCAACCTAATGCTTGTTATTTCGGTTTAGTCATATTAACATGATTTGGAGCGTCTAATTTTACAGTTTAATGAAATCTTTCTCGGGAGAAATATTGAAGAGTTCAGTCACACGATATTCTGATGTTACGTTTTCATTTAGATATTAGGAACAACGAGGCATTTAATGTGTGCGATTGTTCAACATCATACGGTAATATCAATTTTCTTTCAAAATACTTATGTTTCAGAAAAAAATGAAAGGGATTTTGAGATTATTAAACAAACTGAAAAAAAATCTAAGAACAATGCTACGCATGTCAGAATGCAAGTGACGACCCTTGATCGATTAATATATGGATTGAGTATCACAAATTACACGTTCAACAAAAAAATACAACACATTCTTATAAATTTTGACGGATTTAAGGTGTTTGGTCCATGACAGATCCGCCCGAAGATTTCTAGTAAAAATCGGCATGAATGATATTTTATCGATGTAGAACCGATTTTTAAAATAAAAATTGGGGGTCACCGAACTCGTTTTTGCATGAGAGTCGGTTCAAAAACAGCATTTTTGGAGGTTTTTTGGGGAAATTAGTACAGGGGTCAATGGGAAATGTGGCAAAAGTGAAATTATTTAGTGTTGATTCAAAAAATCTGACCGAGCATTTTTGTTAATTTTTTTACAAAAGTTGCGCACAAGTATGTTCTTTCAAATAAAAAAATAAAAATTGGGGGTCACCGACTTAGTTTTCAAGAAAAATATTAAAATATGGCAATTTTTAGCTTCAAAACACTACTCAGAGTATATGCGCATGCGTATTGCGGCACTTACCTACTCGGAAATTAGCGCGTACTGTTACGCGTGGACGGCGCGTAGACCAGACACCTTAAGATTAAAAAAATAAAAAGAGGAAAAACAAAGCAAAACTAAATCAAACAAACAAACAAACCAAAAAACAAGGACGGGTAATATAGCTACCTTTACCATGTGTTTACGTTAATTTTAGGATAAAAATGTCCATTGAACTCAAATATTCAAGTGGTTACTTAATAAATAAAGGATGAGGAAAAAATCGGGGTATACGGTAATAAGGACTAATATACTGTTATCAACATTTTGAACGTTACTCGTACGTTTTGCTCTATACGGTGATGTCTGACAAAGCCTTTTGGAAATAGAAGTAAAAAAGTAATCAATATGATAATTCTCAATGTTGGTTCATGCAAATACATGTATATTTATAAGATCATGGGATCATGTTAATAAAACATTTACAACTTATGGTTATAGGTCTATCTAAATTTTCGATGAGACAATCATAAGCCCTTTTAAAGGCTTATAATTTCCAACAACATGAAAATGTCATATTAGACTACCAGTATACGATGACTTCAAGCAGTGTCACCATGATTTGGCGGTTGAAATTAAGGTGGCTTAGCTAGCACACATAGAATTCCTCTATTTATTTTTTCTTATTTTTGATATATGGTGTTTTCATATGTGCTGATCACATTTCTGAAATAAAAAAGGGGGGTCACCGACTTAGTTTTTGAGAAAAATCCATTTAAAAAACACTATGATGTTTTACCACTTTTTACCATTGACTTCTATGGTAAAATTTAAATAAATAGGACAAAAACACGTATAATTAAAAAACGGCTCTATTTTTTTCTCTCTTTATGGTCACCGACTTCCTTTTTGAGATATTAAGCAAAATAAAGCAAAAAATTTGCATTTTTTTAACAATGAGTAACCCCTTAAGCACTGTGCGCTTTGAACCCTGCGCTGTCAGGAGTAACGCGCATGGTCTTGTGCGCGAATATAAAAGTGTTGCACGTGTAATATCGCGTTTTATTAGGGATTTTCTCTAAGATGCAAATACTCCATTTATTTTCTTTAAAATTTAGTATTTGGTAGATTTATTTGTGCTGATAACGATTCTAAAATAAAAAAATATAGGTCACCGTGCTCGTTTTTGAGATACAGGCATTTCAAAAAGTACATATTTTCCCCAAAAATCACCCGATTAACCATACAAAGTATAGGGAAAACTCCAAAATGGCGATCATTATGTGCTTGTAAAATAGTAAATCCTCCATTTATTTTTTAATTATTACATACCGTATGTTAAAGCACTTTTTGCGCTCTTCAAAATACTGAAATAAAAAAATATGGTCACCGTTTTAGTTTTCAAGAAAAACGACCAAAACTGGCATTTTTTGCATATTTCTTGCGTATATATTACGCAGCTAAGCGGCGCGTGATTAACGCGTTACTAAAGCATGCGTTTAGTGTGCATTGAAATTTTAGCACGCAAAACGGATGCAAACATTTTTTTTGATTTCTTACTATTTATGAAAAAAATCGTTATCCCGCAGTCGTAAGCAACTGCATCTCAGAAAAAAACCCTTAAAGACGATCGCGGTGTTTATTCAAGAGGGCAGTGTAACAGAAATTGCTGGTCAGTGGCGGGAAGATTTTGACAAAACGCGCGTGTGGTATCTAAGCGTAAGATTTGCGCCTAATACGCAAAACGCAACGCGCGCACTAGGTTTTTACACATTGTCTTCCCGGTAAGCGCCGAAAATAGCGCGAAATGGTAGCGAGTTGCTACGAGTGCTCCCGAGCCAACGGGCCTTCAGTGATAAAACTTTTTACGTGCGTTTTCCTATACTAAAAAATGTTGATTTTTCAAATATTTGCTACCTGTAGAATTGTTTTATATTTGGCTGGTCAATTGTGAATGTCAAGTGGATGTCAAATCGAGAAAAAAAATTATAGGGTCAACGACTGTTTTAAAAAGATAGCGTGAGATGAAATTACATGGGGGAAAATCTAAAGAACAATTTTCATCATCGGAAATGTCGAAATTCGGTTGTATAACATTGAACAGATAAAAAAAGTTAATTACACCAAGTAATCTTACGCTTGAGTTTTCAAGTTATCGTTCATTAAAAGAAAAATGACGTCATCATATATGACGTCATAGCGCGCTTAGATGGTCGGTGACCCCCATTTTTATTTCTGAATTTTGAAGTTTAGACTCTTATCTATTAACTGACAAAAAATAAACAAAATCTACTGGTAGCAACTTATCACCGCGATCGTCCTTAAAGCGCAATAAACAGTACGCCAATAAGTACGCTAAAAGCCCGGGATACTTTGAAATTGTGTCCAACACCGCTGATATCAGCTCACTCGTGTCCGACACCGTTTCTGTGCTAAGCCACCTTAATTAAGGATTTATCCGATTCCTCGTCTTATCCGCCCTGTAAAGGACGCCGGATCAATTTTTAATCAGAATCCATTGGTACGTAAGCTAGCCTTATTATTTTTATCTAACTCACAGAAATTTTAATAAATATGATGAACGAAGTGGTAGACTTTTTAACGGAAGAGCGAACTTTGGCTTAGGCCCAAACCATAGTCAGCCTCCAAACAAAATTTTTCCTACCAAACATTTGGTTGTGACGTCAAAATAACGAGTGACTCCAAACAAAATAACTTCAACACCGAGTTGAGACCAAATAAAACTTTGTGCTAGATTGCACATGTTATTGAATTGCCATATATACATTGGACCAAAAATTTGATGGCAAATATTTGGTGACGTCACAACCAAATATTTGGTAGGAAAAATGTTGTTTTGAGGCCGACTATGGTTCGGCTTTTACACTGACTGATAAGCTTGTTGTCAAATTATCTCTTGTTAACATGGACACTATAAATAACATTTCATACATATAAAGTCCCATGTTACGGTATTCCCATAGTTCTCCTAAATGGAAAAGTTGCATCCTAATAGAAGTATGTATCATGGGTTCACACTTTTTAAAATATGGGTATAAACCTGTGCTTGCAAATGAGTTTATAATGAGCAATGTAATGTTTCGATCTGACGAACGATATTACAAAATCGTGGTTGCAAGATTTTTTTTTATTAACTTGACCTGCTGATAAAGCTGACTTTGAACCCTTATTATCTGAAAAAGGAGAAAGCAAATGCAAATTGAGAACGCGGGTATAAAAATTTGGAGTCTTTCCTTTATAATGTAAGTGATTTTATTGCTATTAGTAAAAAATGATACATTATATGGTATTTTCTATAAAAATCAACGATTTTGAGCCTTTTTAAACATACGAATTTCGACCCCTACATCAATCTTGATTTAGATGATAAAATGACGTCAGTTTGGTCGATTCTGCTAGCAAAAATATGAAAACTCACATTGATGAAATTTGGAAAATATATTTTGCCTATAAGACTTGAAAAACAATGTGAAATAAATACGCTGATGTAGTGTATGAAAGGTACCTAATATCGGCTCTTCATACTTGCCTGCTATTATAGTACTTAGGACCTATGCAAATGAGCTCATTAGACGAAATTTAATTATCATTTACCGGGTATATCCCGGGAATATATAAGGAAAAATTGGTCGCTAGATTTTTCTTCTTGACGTGACCTGTCGGGTAGTTCGGACTTCGAACCCCTATAATCACAAGGCAGTGGCGTAACTTTGGTAGCGGGTGCCCGTGGGCAGTTTTATAAAGGTGCCCCTAAATATAGAAACGCTTGCACGAACCGCGAAAATGCGAAACGCGCAACGCGCGCGAGCCCCTACGGCGTGGGGTCCAGGGGCCCGCTTAAGGGCCCAGTGAGGTCCAGGGGCTTTGCCCCTGGTGGGGGTCCAGAGGGCGAAGTCCCCGGAAGCCCCGGGGTTTTTGCTGCATTTTCAAAGGAAAAGTGCCGATATTTTCACTATAAAGACAGTGTTTCAAACATACCGTATATATTAATATTAATATCATACTATAGGTTTGTTTCCGCAGCAGTTTTGTACGACTGGCATTTTGACCCAACTTTTCCTCCTTAAAACATAAAATGTTGTGCCTTTTCTTGAAAGATCTATATGATGAGGTGCCCCGTAATAGTTCCGTACTGCTAGCTGCTTTTTCACTAAATTTAAAGAACGGGTTTAAGGGGTTTTCTCTAAGATAGAAATACTCCATTTATTTTCTTGAAAATTTAGTATTTGGTAGATTTATTTGTGCTGATAACGAATCTAAAATTAAAAAAAAATAGGTCACCGTGCTCGTTTTTGAGATACAGACATTTCAAAAAGTACATATTTTCCCAAAAAATCACCCGATTAACCGGTACAAAGTATAGGGAAAACTCCAAAATGTCGATCATTATGTGCTTGTAAAATAGTAAATCCTCCATTTATTTTTTTAATTTTTACATATGTTGAAGCACTTTTTGCGCTCTTCAAAATACTGAAATAAAAAAATATGGTCACCGTGTTAGTTTTCGAGAAAAACGACCAAAACTGGCAATTTTTAGATAAAATTTGATTACTTTGAAGGCACATCTGCGTCTGCATAATTTTCCGCGTATATATTACGCAGCTTTGCGGTGCGTGATTAACCAAACGCGTTAGTAAAGCATGCGTTCAGTGTGCATTGAATTTGCGCACGCAAAATGGATGCAAACATTTTTTTGATTTTTTACTTTTTATGAAAAAAATCGTTATCCCGCAGTCGTAAGCAACTGCATCTCAGAAAAAAAAACCTTAAAGGGCACCCAAGCGAGTGCCGATCGGGTGCCTTTTCTTGAAAGGGCGCCCATACGATGACCTCATTGTACCAAGTGTCACATTCTCTTACGTGAGCTGTGTTTTACCCAAAATTACCGCAATTTTCTTAGTAGATCTGTTAAAGAAATGTTGTCGCTCTTTTTTGACCAAGTCGCTAAAAGTCGCTAAGGATGATGACTAATGAATCAATAAAAATCAATTCGGTATTTCCATAAATATGATTTCTGTGTTTTTGTATTTTGATATCATAATTGTTACTGCTATGACAAAGTTCACAGTGTTATTTGAAAACCAAGGGATATTGATACACTGTGCTCGCTCGCCTAATAGCTGACAAATGAACTTTGTTTGAAAATATACATTTCTATATCAGATTTAATCATTCGCGTATTTCATTCATTTAAAAGTTAAAAACGCACCGAATACTTGCAATAGATACAGACTAATTCGGTCATCTAATGGCTCCGCGTAATCTAAGTAGGCTACAATGTTTTGAGTGATTTTCAGATAACCGGTACCCGGTAATCTAAATTTTGGAAACACATGTAAAGAAACTATTGCTTGGTTCCTTATTATATAATTTTTTATGAAGTCGAAAAAGGAATATTTCGGGTTTTTTGCAAGTTAACACTGGTGTAATATTCTTTACGCTTCATCAATGCCTGTTCTGTCTGTTCTTTGCACGTCGTCATAAAATCAAACGTAAGGCATTTACAAAGACACAGCGCAGCACAGGAAATGGATTTCGACAATTTTCATCTCTGCCAACTTGAGGTTGTTTTTATTGTCACAGACAATTTACGTAATAATGTCTGTATCAGTTTGAATTAAAAAGTTTTTGAAAAATTATAGTCCCTGGAATCATGATAAGTACGCCTTCTAAAAATAAACAAAATACTGGAATAATATGAAAGTAGTCACAAATAATTCTCGGTCTTAGAAAAATGCTATGGGTGTTATTAAACCGATTCGTACATGACTTGGGCAATGGTAAAGCAAAATTTAGTTGAAATTTCAAAAATCGTTAAAAACGAGTGAATTTCACTTTTTTTTCGTGTTTTAACCCAAAATATCAATTTTTTGAAAATTTGCTCAAGTCATGTACGAAAAAAAAATCGCGACCGGGGATTTATTGTAACCCGCATTTTGTGATCTCCGGTTTTCGTTTAACAAATGGGATGATTGGTGTTACTAAATTGAAGACCGGGAACTCCATAAAATCATCTTTTGATTAAATACAAAACAATACCCTACAATATTGGGTTATTTCAATGCAATCATGATCCCCTTGACTGATATGTCCGCTTTCAAAAATTAACAAAATGAAAAAAATAAAATTAAAATAAACAAACATAAACAAACAAAAACTGGCTTGTAGCCATGAACATGCTGAAATTCCATGAAAAGTTGAAAAAAGTATTGATGGAAGTCCAGCCTTTTTTGCATGTGGACAGTTTACCTCCCTATGGAGGGCACATTTTTCTGGAGTAGCCCATTCTGCCGAATTTTGAACAAAACACATACACCCCCTTACACACCCACCCCCTTCACACAGATAAGGAATAAAATATTGCAAAAGCAATATTGCAATCTTCCCCTCAGACAATTTGAACATCAGAATTCATATGATGCCGTTATAAATCTAATTTTTGCGTGGTTTTGATATAGCGATAAAGATATCCAAACGTCAACGATCTCACGTCTCTTTAAGGAATATGAAAATATTGAATGGGTGGATGTCGTCTTAGATGGTGCTCTGTACATATATTCCAGTGAAGCAGAAATTAAAACCAACATCTGAATAAATATGGTGCTTTTTCGTGTATTAACATGATTAAGAGCACTAAAAACAGGATTTAATTCCAGCTAATTTCGACAAAACTGAAATTTGTTTTGACAACGTTTTGCAATTCAACTCAACTTGTAAAGTGGCTACTCAATTTTAATTAAAATAACTGGATCTGTAATGGATTGGATGTTTAGTTAAGTTTCAAACACTAACATCTTGTGCTCGAGATACAAAACCAATATTAGTGGAATTTAGTGCAAAATTTTGAAAAACGCTTCGGGAAGGCGTTATCAAGTACCATAATGTTGTTAAATATTGCCCATGAGGAGGAGTTGGGTTTGAATTTGATAAAATAATTAAGCACTATTTTTCAACGGCTAATAATAGTTTATTTCCTCTTTCATGCATGTCTTGATAGATGTGCAGACAGACCAAAAAATGCAAGACGAACCACATGCCGTATACAAGCAAATGAAAAAACAAATCACCGTAATGCACTTTGTGAAGTACGACGAAGTACTACGTCGTACTTTTAAGTACTACGTCGTACTTTTAAGTACTACGTCGTACTTCACAAAGCCTTTTTGCAGTTTTCTTTTCAATTGACTTGATTTCGACGTTTGCCATTGTTTGAGCAACATATGCAAGCATTATCCCTCGTCTACCCAGCAACCCCCCGTCCCTAAGGTTTTTTTCCCCGCTGCATAAAAACGCAAAAAGCAACCGACCCCAGGCATTTGGGTAATCTCTTTTAAATCCTTTGCGGTCATTTTGATGAAAAAATTAGGGGGTACCACCTAAAGTGGGGTTAGGATAGGCTGTCAATGTTGGGGTGTGGGGGGGTGTGGGGGGTTGGTAAAGCCCCGGAAAATTTTAAGTCGCCATTTTGAAAAATATATGCATGCTATGAAGCTGAAACTTACAGGGCATGTTAGTACCATATCCTTCTTTATTAGCAAAAAAACCCCCATGAAATTTGGTCATTTAGAACGTTTATAGCAAAATTTTGATTTGGTGGCCATTTTGGCCAAAATCCCGATATTTCGATCCGAACGAGCTTTATGACGTCATAATTACGTAACGACTGGGCCGATTTTTGTGATCTTGGTATCATTGAATAGGGGAGGACCATACCTATCTATTGATAGCAAAACCATGTTCATAGGGGTCCGTTCTTAAAATTTAGGGGGGGGGGGGTTGCAACAACCCCCCCCCCCTTCTTGGGTAGACGTGTTACAAAAAATAGCCTGGGTAGACGAGGGTTAAATAGTTCTCACATACTTTTCTTGAGTACAATACTGTAAAAATATCCACAGAATCAAAAGGTTTTGCTCAATCAAGATTATGTTTTATCAGCTGCTTTTCACTCTATCGTTAAAAGCCTCAGTAAGAAACTGCTGTCTTTTGTATTTAAATCATCAAATGATGTGTTAGATGTGGGGTTCATTCAATAATTCCCAGTAAAATTGTATAGTTCCAATCATCCCCTTCGGCACTGCATCAGAATCATTATGTCTTGCCTGTGACAGACATTTAATTCATTAAACTTGATTTTTAGTACTTAGCTTTGGCAAAGGTAAAAATGTTGCCAGTCGTGTATGTTTAAGATACGCAGTGAACATAACACCTGTAATTAGCTTCAGTTCTGGTGCTATTCGTTTCTTTGAACACCGCAGAAATAAATGAACTTTAATAGAAACGGAAAAAAGTGTAGCTCTCAAATCCCTCATCATATACTTCCTAGATTTAAATCAGCTTAGAAGTTGAGAGCAAGATTTGTTCTGAGATATTCAAAAAATAAATGGTGTATGTCTACCTCGTTGAGACAAAAGAAAAAAGATAGGACTGTATTCTCAAACGATTTTTAGCTAAACATTGGTTAGACCTAAAATGTGTTTAGTTAAAATCTAATTTTATCAAAACGTTAAACAGAGAGCTTTCATTTGAGCCCTAAACCAGTCCATATTTTGAATTTATTTACGATTGCCCTCATTTCAAGTATAATCTTACACCAAAAAATCGGTTACCATGGCGACCTTGACAAAAAATAAAATATATATTTTTTCATGCAAACTATGCTTTGAACAAGTTTCAAGTGATTTTGGAATTTCTAAACGAACAATTCTCTTTCATGGCACCCCTCAACCCCTTCTTTTATGCATCATCATGATCATGCTGTTCTGACGACAGCCTGAATATTGTTTGAAAGCAGAAACTAAATTGAAAGAAAACACGGAAGTTTTTAAAACGACTTTGCCTGAATGTACAATTAATGATGGGGATTATGAAAAGCATGATTGTATTTTAATATATACTTCCTCCTTAAAATATTTC
>JXSR01S008835.1:114701-124713 GCA_000969725.1 Ophiothrix spiculata
CCTGGTACTCTACAGGTCTCACACAATGTATCAAATTTGGCTTTTAAGTCTCTGACAGCGTATCAAAAGAATTCTGGAAACCCAATGTCAATAATTGATTACTTGTCTCAGACTATTTGACATTGAATTATTGACATGAACCTATTAAAATCATATTCAAAATAGCTCAAGTACAAGAGGCTAAATCACCTTATTATGTTGAATAAAGATGAGCATGAAACGGGTTTTTGTATTTATTTATTTTTCGTTTCGTTTTGATTTGCATCTCCTCCAAATGAAATTGTACCATTAACATCATGCGCCTAGTGACACGAATTAAAAAATCGACTAAAATACTTGACTAATAAATTCTTTGAGACATTATGTAGTTGTTAATATTTGTTAAACATGATAAAAGCTATAAGTATTTTGTGATATTTGTACATAATACTACGATCTGATTTGAACCAAACAGGTATGAAATTTCAAAGGATACACTCTTAGAAGGCCGGGATCAAATATACGAGTAGTTTTCCGGATCATTTTATTTTGATCCTTTAAGGATCACTTTTGATCCAAAGTGGATCATTTTGATCCTTTTTCGGATCAAAATATACAAATGGATCAAATTCACCAGGATCATTTTTGATCCGGTTTTAGGATCATTTTATTTTTATCCTTTTCGATTACAATATCAAAGTTTTGATCCGTATTTCTGGATTACTTTGATACGGAAAGGATATATTTTGATATATTTGATACCGCGTTTGGATCTAACGTGATCTGTTGTTTCATATTTGAGTACACCCATATCCACTACATAGCCGGGAATGTATACAATGGTTTAAATACGATGATATCACCACACTTCACAGCTGCCTGTCCACGGTGGCCGAGTGGTTAGAGCGCTGGTCTCGTAATTACATGGTGTGCGAGCGGCGTGGGTTCAAACCCTGCTAGGGTCACTTCAGTGTGATGTTTTTAGACAGATCTTTTTTATAAGAAATATTTGATCCTTTTTTCGGATCAAGAATTGTGATCCTTATGTTTGGATCATTTTGATCCTTAAAGGGTAAGCTCATATTTGATACCTAAAAAGGATCAAAATTGATCCTTTTTGTCTCATATTTGATCCTTCCTTTCTAAGAGTGTATCTTCCCAAACACTTAATTGACAGAACCTTGATGTATTTGCCGTATCAACGTTAACATTGATTGTGTGAATGGTTTGTCGCATGCTGTGAATCCTTGAAAACGATGATTTATTCAAACCGATTTTTGGACACCAAAAAACAAACATCATACTTATAACTGTTTTGAAGTAAACTGCTTGCTATTCCGTCTCTTTTTCCTATGATTTGCTTTGTAATACAAGACGAGGCCTCCACAGCATGTTTGAACTCTTGATCTTGGTTTTGCAAGCATGACTTTTCAAATACTTTGAAACATCATGATATGTATTATTGTTTTAGCATAGCGGTTATTTCTTGATAACATGTATATTATTGATTTGATTTTTTTGTTCAATTATAAAAATGCACGTGTTCATATCGTCTAACAAAATGACTATATTTTAATTAGATTAAATAAGAAATTGGAAAAAATATAAAACATTCCATTGAATTTTTGTAGTGTATGTAATAACAGCCCTTTACGTCGTATCGCGTAAACGTCTGACGTGTTACGCCTAAGAGTGTACTAGCAATAAATGGATCGACTATTTTGGTAGAAGTCCCAAACCATGTATCCGGAATCTAATCCTAGATCTATCCTACGTCAGTGCTGTTGAGCATGTACATAATGGTTATAAAATGTTAACAGCAAATTAGTAGTCCTTTACAGACTTCGTGAACCCCGTATATTTAGTTTTCTTTAGCTATTTGGTATTTATTCCTTTTGATTAAATTACAATTTTGTGTACAGGTAATTATTATTATTACTATATGCTTAAATTACATATAATACGTTTGCAGCTTATATCATATGTTGATGTATATGTTTTTTTGTAAATTACATTGTCAAATATATTTTGTTTCTCTGAACAGCGAAACTATTGTTGCATGATTGCAAATCAACAATTATTTCAAACTGAGGGATTTTAAGTTAACATATTAAAATGGTTGAACAATTATGGAAACCATATACTTTTAGTATACTTTCTTAAGTGGTTGAAATTATGGTCACTTTTATTGTTTTGATTGTTTGTAATATCATATGTGATGATTGTTTTGTTCTTTGAGAGTATTATTCTGCCATTATTATTGCAACATATTTTTGTCGGATTTGAACAGGATTTGAAATTTTGTGAACTGGACATACGGGTGTCAGCAAATAAAAAATATAGGTTCTAAATTTCAACAGCCGCTATTGGTAAGTAATGACGAGATTCTCCTTTAATTTTGCTTAATTGGCATGGCAAATTGTCGCATTAACGTCGAAAACTCCCCAGGGGGCCACTGAAGTATAATGCTGCAGGCATAACGTAACCAAAGGTGTGTTTTTTTTTCAAAATACCCCCTAAAGGCCCATTATTTCTGAAGCCAAAATAAGCCAAAATTGTCCCCTATTCACACCATAAATGGGGATTTTACCGTTACCGTTTGAAAGAGTACCCTATGGCTGCTTTTGATACCCTAAACGGTGTCACCTGATTCAGCCTTCTGTCCTAAAAAACCAGCCCTAATTAATTCACCTTTTTCTTGGTCACGCTATATCTGCAGCATTCCCCGGGAGAAATTCATATGTGTGCTCTGTTACAAAACAGACGAGGAACGTTCTTTTTGTCGGATGTTTCGTCTAAAATTGTTTTATTTTTGCATAAATCATCAATGAAAGCTTTTTTTCATTGAATATGTATCTAAGCAAATACAAAAGGCGAATACATGATAATCTGTTTTTGAGATGGGACTATTGTACTGACATGTTTAACTATTTCCCGCCAAATACTGGTTTGGTGAAAACGCCAGAATATTACAATTGTTGTTAAATTCAGTACAAGGAGGCTTATTACACATTTGCTATGGCATCAGCTTTGTGGGTTGGTTTTGACAAACGTATGTCTCTAGAAATTAATTTAACAAAATTGTCAAATGCTTTGACTTCGGCAGGGTCTAAACATTTGACGGTTTAAAAAAACATAATTTTGATGTTGACAATATCAAAATCTGTGGAGTCTTAGACACCGAGCAAAGAATCTGGGAAAATAAATTGAGCAACGGATCCCGCATTTAACGGGGACAAGAGATTGAAAATGGGAACTATTCTGGGGTGCCATCATGACATCCGTATGCTGTTCTGCGGTATTATCACGTGACAGTGTTTCTAGAGACAATAAACTCACTTAAACTAAAGCTTATGACAGAACATGTGTATGAAAATCTAATTTAAGTGTATTTTCAGGTATGATGGGACCAAAGAATGTCACATGGTCATGTTAGAGATGCTGATTTACTGTTAAGCTTTAGAATCTATTATGTCACAGAAGACAAGTTCTTTTCTCATATGCTACGCATTCTAATATATGTAGCTGTCCAGCCCGTTTGAGCCGTAAATGCCAGAAACTTCATTTTGCGCTACAGGTTAAAAAAACAAAACATGTCAAGGTCATAATTTACCGATTTTTTTTTAAAAAGATTCACAATCTTTGTAAGTACTACAAAATACCAGCAAAGTTTCATTTCAAGAAAATTATAGGAAATGTGAAATCTGCATATTACGTTTTACTCCCTGACAAACTTTGACGGACCATAAATTGAAATCTAGAAATCGTATGAAGTTCATTAAGGTGTTATTTTAATCCTTAAAGCAAGGTCTTAGCAAATAATTAAAATTGTGAAAATGACAAGAGGTGGTATTTACGGCTGGTTTGGGATGGACGGTCACATATAGGTTTGAATGAAAACTACATGTGACAGTTTAGTTCAAATTTTAATTGATACGTTATGGATGAAAGCGTGCATATGATAGAAAGGTTCTAGGAAGTGTGCCCTAGAAGTTTTTTCAGCTTGTGTCAATTCGACCAATTTTGACAAAGTTAAGATAAAAGTGACGATCTGAGGCTCAAAATTGGCTATTAAATAAAACAAGAAAATACATCTTCTACACACTTTTCCAGAAGTCTGTTGCGCCAATTGTCATGAATCCTACGCCAATGGCGCGCTATACGACCATAGCGGGAACACTGATTCTAGAGTTTATTGTGTTTGAAACTATTGTTTTTCTTTACTTTATATTTCATTAAAAATGTTGTTGACTTTTGATCATCTGAAGAGAAGGTTTAAAAAAGTCTGGAAACACTGAATGTATATAAGATGAATTGCAATAATTTATTGTAATATCATAATTTAGATTTTGAATGAAGCAATCGTCCCATTAGGGGAAAGAAAATATCTCAGTTTGATCTGTGAATATTGTGGCAAAGCTGTGTGTCATGGTCATGAATACAGACAAAATAATTTTGTATTGATGTTATTTTTTCGCTTACTTAGCAGTTTTTGTTAAAGAAAAGTGACATGTCAAAAGAGTTTCCATGCTATGGTACACACTATAGTTTTGAAGCCGATAATGCAGTTGTTTGTATACAAATATGGTATAACCATTTGCTTAACTGTGTTGGTTATAAGTTGCTACATTGTTCTACGAGAGATAAATTCTCAAAATTAATTATTAAAAAAATGCATGAGTGTAAGAATTGGTGTGTCTAAAATAAACACCATATAACTAGACTGATGTGTTCAACCTTACCGTGAAAAACAGCTTTGCTACGATATGATATGAAATAACTATATAATCATGTATTTATTTTGTACTTTCACTCATGAAGCAGCTTGATCATGTTTTATTTTTATAACTATAAGACGAAGATATGGACCAAAATGTCGGTGAGACAAGATCGTCTTAAATTAGATGCATTGGACTTTGGAAAACATTATTGTTCGGTATGACTGTATCGCTGCTGTTTATTTCTGTGTGATCTTAATTATATATGACGTATATTTATCTGCGATTTCATAAGTGTATGTATTTTAGAACTTTAGAAAGCACTGGACGTAGTTTTGCTTTCCATGTAACAACGCAGTATCCGTTTGGGTGAATACAAAAGATAACTTTTGTTTATTGCTACAATATAGTGATGTTTACTGACAGAACAACATACAGACGATAAGTGACTACTGCTCGCTCGAAAAAAAAAAAAAAACAATGTTGTTAACAATTTTTTTGCAAATACTTGACTTAAGTTTAAAACTTTGCTTTCTTATATTTGTTTTTGTATAATTACATGTGCTACGTTCTTACTATGGAAGGCTGTGTTGTTACACATTAAACGCCATGTACTATAAAATGTCTTCCAAACAATGGAAAATGGCTATATTTACAACATGTAAATCTCTGTAGGTATATATAACGTAGGTCCTATGCAAACACAATAGGTCTTTTTTGCTATAGCATAAATGATCTTGCATGTGTTGGAACGCACCAAGTCAATTCCATGCTTGTATTCATGTATATATTTGGACCAGCTTGGAGGCGGACACAATCAATCGTCTTTATGCACAGAATCTATTATTGTGGAAATAGAATTCTTGAGTCATATTATTTAGTGTTTGAGAACAATTTGTGTTCTATATTTAGATATCTGTACTCTTATGGTAAAGACAGACTGAGAAGCCAACTTGAAGTGTAAAATATGTTCATAATGAATATAATAGAAGTTCATGAACTTTTTATGACGCGTTAATTTTAGGAATGATATTTTTCATTGGTCTATTCACCTTGCAAAAATATTCTCAACTTTCTCAGGCCAACCCCTTAATCACGATTTTCACACAAGCGGATATTATACAGCAATGCTTTTCAATGATATACTTGCTTGACATTGAATATATATTTGACAGCATATTCTTTTTCGACAATTGAGGATCCAAAGTTGATTCACCACGCATTGAGTCGCATAGTATAAGAGGCTGTATACTGTAAGGCCCGGTGCAGACTCCAATATCGTATAGAATATTTTGCTTAGAATATTCTATGCTGACGACAAAATGAGGTAGTGATCGAATCAAACACCCATATTTTATTCGATGACCTACGTCATTGTGTCGTCAGCATAGAATATTCTAAGCAAAATATTCTATACGATAGAGGAGTCTGCACCGGGCCATATTAATGGCGACTAATGGCTTCAAAATCAATGCAATCCTTTTTAATGTGTACGTTTATATATTTCTGAAATTACATACAAATTCTGACTCATAGCTCACAGGTGATTCAGAGGCGCTGATCCAGGAATTTAAATAGAAGAAATGTCATTTTCCCGAAACTTCGACGCCCACTCACAAGTCAGATGTTGCCAAGTAATTTATGGGTTATAGGTGGCAAAGCCTTGTTTGAGATTTCTTTAAAAATTTGTATATAAATTCACGTTTTTGCAGTTGTATGTTTTCACACAATACTCAACTAAGATGCAACGGTTTTTTTACTAAGTTGGTATTACTAGATATAACTCTACCTAGATGCCACTTAATTCTAGGTACTAAAGCTTATTTATTGCAGGGGAGGCAGACTTTGAAAAGCCACCCATAGAAATACAAATTTTCAAGAAAACGTGACCCATCCATATACCAAATGTACCAATTTTATTCAAAAAATCGCATGTTTTTGCCCAAATTTGCACTATCAATTTTTCTAAAAGTTTCTGAAGAAATCTTCTAATTTGCGCCATTCGATGCAAATTAGTTTTGAAATTTTTGAAAAGAAAATCCATCAAAACTTCCACATTTTGCGAAAAAAAAGACAGATTGAAATAGCAGAGAGTCAGGTTTTGCTACCTTCCGGCACGTTCCCATAAGCCCCACCCCGGGATGTATTGTATATATTTGCCAAGTTGCAAATACCGACATGTGGAACATAAAAAAGTTTGGTTTGTTCAAAACAAAATACATGTGATCTCATTATGTAGGACTATGAACAGTATTTTACGTTCAAGTTGCGCTTTCAAGTCCGTGTGGGACTAACGTGAAAATAAATGTCTTTACATAAGTAATGGTCGATTATTGTGATATTTCGATGTTGTAATGTTTTCCGTATGAATAGGTCCACAATTTTTAGAAACAGTCAATGTACCTGTATAAACCTTTCTACAATTTGTAAAGATATATAAGAACAAAAAATATATATTAATGAATATTGATGATATGACGTCACCACTGACACATCGTCGACTTACAGCAGTGAGTGTACGGTAGATTTATACTGACCTCGAATGGCAGTAAGTATACGGTAGATTTATACTGACATTGTACGTATTAATTATTGACCCATGATTGAACGACGTAGATTAACGAGGACTGTACTGTACGAACCGATCGAACAATAAAGTCAACTTTCCCATACATAAACATTTGAGATGCTTTGTTTTCCTTTAACATTTTTAACACTTAAGTGGTCAAGGTCCTCCACAGCCCCGTTAATGGTCAAGGGGGTTCCATATGGACCCAACACCGTTGAATTTCTGGTCACAGGTAAAGTACTTCAAAACAACTAAAACAAAGAAAAAAAATTGAAAATTGGACAAACCATTTTAACATGGCGGCCAAAATAAAATTTTCTGTGTCGCGTCAAAATTTTCCCGCCACAAATTTGAAAACTCACTTCCAAATGGAAATGTTCAATAAATTTGGCTCATATTTGCAGTATGTAAGTACAAATATATTCCTGAAATAAAATTTGAAAAAAGTTTTATAGGCAAAACAAATTTGTTGAGTGCCCTCGAAAATGCTTATTTATGCTAATTAGCATGGGAAGGGGTGGGTCGATTTAATTTTTTTTGCCACCAGGTGAAGGGTATGGTAAAGTTAGACAAATACATAGAAGGGCGATGAAAAATTACTTCGCGTTGTTGCGCTAATGGACCACCCCCTCCCTTCACTGAAAGCCAAAAGGGAGTCAAGTGACTCTTAAAAGGGAGTCCAGCATCCATGACTCTCATGAGGAGACACGTTGACTCTCACGAGGAGTCACGTTGACTCTCACGAGGAGTCACGTTGTCTCTCACGAGGAATCACGATGACTCTCATGAGGAGTCACGTTGACTCTCATGAGGAGTCATGATGACTCTCATGAGAGTCAACGTGACTCCCCATGAGAGTCATTGATGCTGGACTCTGGAAAAAGAGTCAAGCCGACTCCTAAGTAGGAGTCACCTCAACTCTTTTTTCTGAGTCATCTAAACTCTACAAAAGAGTTTAAGTGACTCATTTGGAGAGTCATGATATAAGTGACTCCCCAAATGGAGTCAATACTGACATAGAGTCTAAGTGACTCCCCAAATGGAGTCAATACTGACATAGAGTCAACTTGCTGGACTCCCTTTTAGGAGTAACCTTGACTCCCTTTTGGCTTTCAGTGTTGACCATTTAAGTGTAAAGACCATGTATCATGTGTATACACCGATTCACCAACACGGCCCGTCAAAGAGGGCAGCAGACGATGCGGTATTGCTAAAGGTGCGTTTACATTGCGACGACATGGCCCTCGACGTTGGGTAACGTATTCCAAAATCACAAAATCCTGGACGACAAGCAACGAGTAAAGATAAGAAATCAAAGTTTGTTGACGGATAGTAACGAGTCTCAGCGACACCACAGCAACAAGTGACGAGTGGGTGTTGAAAGAAACGCAGACTTACTAATAAATTAAGAGTTTGGCTTGACGTTGGGTGACGACTTCTCGTCGATAAACAAGTGTAAGCAACGTAGTGAGGCGGCAAATATTGACCAAGGCTCACGTAAAGGAACGAATGCTATCGAGTGGTCACGATAATAGAAACGTGACTTGAAGTTTGTGCGGGTGGTACAATCATTCCTACCCACACTGCAACACACTGTTGTTGACAACGATTACCAACGAATTGCGACGACCTCAAAACGACTGCTACAAACGGCATGGAAACATCAAAGAACTGCGGGTGCGGTGGCCAACGAGACCTCAACGACATCAAATCTTATTCTATGTCATCCCAAAATTGTAAAACTTGTAACTGAAAGCGACCGATAGTAACGACAACCTGCGTAGGTTAGAGGCGTGTGCCAACGTGAACTGACTTTAACTAACGAGGACCGGCGTAAAATTCAAAACTGCAATTCGCAGGTCTACGTTGCATGCCCCCCCCCCCCCCAATACGTCGCAATGTATTTCGCTATACGGATAACACAATACACGCTGAAATTTGATCGAAAATGTTTTGTTGCTATGTGTTACAAAATAGGTACATCACATAAAAGGGGACATTTGGGCAGAACTTTTGCAGTGAAATCTTGTCACAATAATAGCAAAAAAATTCAAAAATGGAAGAAATAGGAGTGCAAAATACACGCTCCTTTTACCCATGCTGATTGACCGTGTGTCAGACTATATTCAATATCACTGCATCGCTTTCCAGGCAAACCTTCAGAGGTCGAAAAGAAACGCAAATGGATTTCAAATGTGAATCTCCAGACACTTGTGGTATTAATAAATTTATTGAAAACGTGATTACAATTGTGTAAAATACTGAAATTCCGACAAAAAGGTCAAGAAAGAAACAATCCAGTTGCTTGTCAAACATGAACAATGATTCAGAGTTTCGGGATATGCCAGTTTAATCAAATACTGTGCTACCCAAAAACGTCTGGCCCATCCTATCGCAACACTAATATGATTTGCTTATCTCATTTTTTCTATATAGTTTTGAGGAAATCAAAATCAACAGTGTAGATCTTTTTCCTCTCTCAATTCAGTATTACTCAGTAAAAAAAATTTAAACTCGATTTTCTCAGAATTGTAGTTTTCCGAATTATCCTGATGCCTTTTACTTATTTGGATGTAACTTTGTAAGCGGGCATCCAATAATTAAGGTGTCATGTTAAAGATTTAAATCTTAGCTTTCAGATGAGATCAAACAATAAATTGTGATTTTTGATTAATATACGATGCCAATTTATCAATTAAATGGAAAGTATATACGATTTAATTTGAACCAGTGTGAAAGCGCTAAT
>JXSR01S008838.1:0-13230 GCA_000969725.1 Ophiothrix spiculata
CCATCGAGCCATTTTGTGTTTCTGTCCAACGTAAACCTTTCAAACAGCACCAATTACTTATCCATCAAGAAAGCACTGTGTAGCAGGAAGTATGTTTACCTAATTGCATCTTACATTAGCTGTGTGTGGTGTTGTCCACATGGATCTGTAACAATATCTGAAATGAAAAGACAAAACAAAATTTGTGATTACTATATTAAGATCATAATGGAAATGAGACCTGTTATTACAAAATGAGCAAAATTTAAGGGTCCATTCACAAACACTTGTTGGGGTCCTGATGTGGAAAAATTTTGCCCCCCCCCCCCCCCGTTTTTTTGACCTCAAAAAAATGAAGGGCCCCCTTTTTTTACGACAAAAATTAGTGGTCAAAACCCCATAGAAAAGCATGTAAATCAATTTTTACCCGAAAATTTGTGGATTTTTTTTTCAAGGCTGCCCTTATGATGGTGAACTGTTTTAAGCCCCCCCCCCCCCCCATTTTTGCATCGGTTCCCCCACCTAACAAGTGTTTGTGAAAGGGTCCCTAAAGCGACAAAATTACACACAGGGGTTTTGTTTTTCCAACAATACATTAAACAATACAAGAGGGATATTTCTTCAAAAAACATTGGTGTTTGCATTTGGTCAAAACCAGGAACAACATTCACATCATTTTGAAGCTTGAAATTTGCCAGATTAATTAAAGACAGGTAGTACGTTTCAAGTCTGTGTTTTGTTTTCTGTTTCTGAATGTTAAAATTTGAATTAAATAAGTCTAATCCAAATTCTTATAAATTGGGAGTAAATGAAAAACCAAACAAACATAATTTTCTGAAAAAAATTAATTAAAATTGATTTTAAGAACCACCGACCATCAGTCACATAACTTTTCAGATGATTATAAATAACATATGTTTTGTCCATAAAAAATATCCATAAAATTGTAAACAAATAACCTTTTTCAATTTGTTTTCCAGCAGAGTATTGTACTTAAATGTTTTACTTCTATGAGCCAAATTCCATAGGAAAAAATTCAAAATGGCAGAATCCAGACATATATTCAAAATATGAGTTTCCACATCAATGTTTTATTTGATGCATTAATGTTTGAAAACATGAATTGACTCTTTTCACAACAAACTTCATCAAAAACAACTGGCAATGTACCAGAAAATCAATTATTTTATGCTCAAACACCTACAATTAATGCACTAGCAGACATGTGTTACCATATAGGTATATAAAAACAAAACATTTGTACCAGTAATTTGTGTCACAATTGATTTCCATCATGGGAATTGCAAACATTTTGTGTAAAAAATCCATATCTAACTATATTCGACTGGTTTTGTAATTTAAGTCGGGATTGATTTTTGATGCAGCTTTGCAAGTCTGATTCGCTGTGCCAATTTTATTTGTTTAAATTCCCCATTTTGAGGAGCGCCTCACAATATCATATATGTGAAATCATAGCTTTGAGGAAATATAGATTCTCATTATAATGGCATAAATAAGTCAGTATCAAGATGGCTGAGTCCATGAGTCAATTTCAAGTCTGAGATCAATTTTAAATACCCCGGGGGCACTCAAATATAATTGATTTATACATGCATGAACATAGGTTTACAAACTACCCCTAAAAAGTTTTAGCTTCCCTTGTAGAAATATCCCTAAACAAAGATTAATGTGCAATTTACTCTAAATTTTACCCCCTAAAACTTCTAATTTTTTCTTCAGGTTTTGAAAAACACCCCTTTTGTGGACGATTTGTGTTTTTTGTTGTTGTTTTTTTGTTTAAAAAAAACACCCCTTTTAATTGAAAATAAGCATTTAAGACCCCTAAACACGTTCCATGTTTTTCTCTTCACGCATGTGTTCACCAATATAGCTCAGTGCCCCCTCCCCCGGGTAAGTACCACACAAAATTAATCTTGAGTCTCAAGACCGAGACTGGCCTAATAGACCTCCAACACTGAACATTATGAAAATTAAATGAGGGAAGTATGATTAACCAAATGTGGTGACAGTTAATGAAAAAATAACATCCAGCTATTTCATCAGATCGTCTCTTTATCATCTCATCACTATTACTGCAGGTAACATTTGGAATGGGAAAAACACTGTCATTTACAGGTGTGACCAAACACAATAAACAATTTAACCAGAGATATTCTATTCGAGTCAATATATTTGAATACTAAATGTTGTATAATAGCTTTTTATTTAATGACAATTAATAAAAAAACAATTATCTCCAGCTATTTCATCAGATCAACTCTTTATCATCTCATCACTATTACTGCAGGTAACATTTGGAATGGGAAAAACACTGTCATTTACATGTGTGATTAAACTCAGTCCGGGGTGGGATGCAGTCCCATTCTGGAAGTGACGCCTATGTTAGGCTCAAAAGACCCACTTTTTAGTGTCGCTCTCACCCAAAGACCCCTTATGTTTAACAATTGCCTGTGCTCTCACCAAAAGACCCATTGATATTTGTATATTTTTCTGTCATCAAAGCCAAATTTTGCTCATTGAATGCCAAAAATTATATCTCTTTTTTTACCAACGAGCCCTCATATTTTTATCTCACCCAATGCCAAAATCATGCCCTCACACAATGACCACTCACTTGAATCTGTGCTCTCACGAAATGCCCCAGCTTGTGGGAACGCTGGGCTTTACACCCGTATCCATTTCATATTTGACTCCCCCCCCCCGAATCAAACACAATAAATGAGTGCTTTTATTTTAATACACCGTTAATAGGTCCTCTCAGTCTTTATGTAGAACTATATTAATGTTTACAAGTAATACTAAATGCAGTACCAATAGGTCATTGTACCATTTGATGTGACCTTCATGAGATGAAATTATAATTAATGATTACAGAAATAGGGTATGGCAGATTTTTACATTCAAATAGGTATTTCACTGGCGTGTCCAGGATATATTCCTGCGGGGGGCTTAGAGGGGCTTTCAGTATTTTGCGGGGGGCTTGAAGCCTAAAAACAACAAAAATCGGCTGATTTTGCATGAATTTTAACAAAGTGCGGGGGGCTTCAGCACCCAAAGCCCCCCTCCTGGACACACTAATGTATTTTGCTGTTCAAATTTCATACATCATTTGACCACAATTTTGGAATCATTGCACATTGTAATTTGTGAGCTAGCGGTTGTCACTTGTATAAATTAATTTTTATACCAATGTAATATTTATAACAAGCTTGGTATAATAAATTTAAACACCAGCTGGGACATGTATAATATTTTCATTTGTTAATGGTAGCTTATGATGGGTTAATGGTAGCTTCTGATGGGTATATCATTTATGATTGATAATAGGAGCATATTGTTTGTGATATCATCATGGGCATTTCAGATTTCAGACATAAAGGACAGGAGCAACCCAATGGCATAGGGACTAGCTTGTAGTCAATCTTCAAAATAAGCTCCCCGTTTCACAGGGTTTGTACTCATTTTAAACACGTGTTGTCAAGTAGTACTCTGCGCCATACGCAACCCATTGCAATTGGATGTGACTGGTTGTTTATTGAGATCGTCACGTCAAGTTCTTGTCACTGAGGGAAATTGACCAGTCATAACGATCGTCATGAATTACGCATACGCACAGACTGCGTATAAGCTTGATTGTTTGAATATTCTGGACGCAATTTTCAGGGAGCTTATTTAGAAGATAGACTTTAGATTAAATTGCTGTGACTTATCAAAGTTTGGGCCAAATAATTAAAATGGTGGGTCTTTGAGTGACAAGATTAGAAAAAAGTGAGTCTTGAAAGAAGATAAGGGTTTAAACACAGGGTCATTAGGTGAAAATGCCTGGGCATAAAAAAAATAAGGCCTCCTGGTTCATCTCATACCATTGAATGCCCCTGGATCTACCTTCCCCTCTATTTCATTACAATATATGTCACCATCATGATTTTAGTTATATTCAATCAATTTGAGACACAAGCGTATGTTTGTTGAAATAAGCAGGCTGCATGGTTGTCATAAATCAGCATGGTTGGCAACATCGTATTGGATTCAAATTAATATTATCAATAGGCTGAGTGCGTAGGAGGAATGTCAAAATAATGGCAACATAGTTCATGTAGTTCATTGGTTAGTCGCATCCTAGGACCTTGATTTTTTCTGTGTTACTATCCACAATATAAATCCACTATCACATCATACCACTTACTAGAAAGCCAGAATTCTACATAGCAGACTGATTGCATGGTCCCCTCCCAAAAAAATTTCAGGGTACAAAATGTAGGTAGTAAAGTGGCTTTCTAGATTACTGGACTTGTTAGTTATGTTGGTTTGTGTCACCCAAAAAAACAAGGGTTCTATTAATCGAACTAAAGATTGGTTTGATGTAACAACACAAATCTGGACCATGACTAACACTATCGATTTTGTTTCAAGGTAGGTATTCTGATCTGGTGAAAAATTTAACATATACTTTTTCCATATTTGAATGAAGGATCATCACCTACATAAAGCAATTGTATAGTTTCATTTGTATACCTTGAGCCAAATTGATGCTACAGGCAAAAATGCTTCCAAGATTTGCCCATAGAAACCTATGGGAAATTTATTTTTGTTAACAAAATATAACAGTAATTCAGGCATTTTTTGACCATATCTCTTTAACGAAAAATAATATTGGTGTGAAAATTTACAGGGGTCATGAGAAAAATATCCCCGTTCATGTGGTATCAAAATCTCCAATTTGATATTGAGAGTAAAAGTGATCGGAACACACCTTTAATGTAATGCTAAAACTTTTAAACAGATTTCACTTGGACCGGTTAAACATTTAACCGGAAGCCTTGATTGTAGCATACTAGAATACAGTCGATCACCAAAATGGTAAACTTAAAATCAGGGCTGCTTAGATCGTCAAAAATAAAAAGGAGATGACAAACAGTTAAAAAGGTGAGATTGTATGTTGTACAGGAAAAACTGTCAAACCTAGACTTTGTCAAACTTTTGCAAAAGTATAAGGACATTCAAATGACATAAAGCGATATTCTAAAATAACTAAGCTTAAAAATAATGCACAAGTATGAATTTACAATATCGTTAAGAGTATTGATCTGGGTATCAGTAAATTCTCCGTTCTGGCCAGCCCGTACTTATTGGTAATCATGAGCCTTCACTGCAATAGCGCAATGGCCAAAATTTTACCAACTCAATTTTTCAATTTTATTTTTCAAGCTGCGTACATCGGGTGACTGACAGGAGCTATGAGTAGGGATGACCATGAAAATTTAAAGTTAGGTGTACCTTTACAAATCCTGAGCCAATATTTTGCCTGTAAGAATAGAAGAAAAATGATGCTTGAATCATGAAAATCCGTTACTTGGTTGATGAGTTATGGTATTTTAACTGCACAGAATTTGAATAGGCAGATTGGACAACTTTTATAAGACTAAGTAATTAAGCCATCAATCACAAAAACTCTGCTTTTGTAGTATTTATTTACATTCTTTAAAAAATCAATACTTCAGTATCAATGCATTTTCATTGACAACTAATTACACTAAAACAAATCCATCAACTTTTGGAGGATAAAAAACTTTTATTTTTAAAATATTGGATGTTAAAAATGGCCTTTTTGCCCATCTTTGCTGTTAGACAAAACACAACGGCAAAAATGGAATGAAAATCAGAACAAATTTTTCCAAAAAAATGTCCCGTCAAAATTTGTCAGATGCTTAGTTATGTGCTGAAACGCATAGAAAACAATTTTGTAGTACACACCAAAAAAATGCAAGGCTGCTGAATTCGGCACCCTAAGAGGAAATTTTTTTAAGTCCCAGAAAAGGTGCAGAATTCTGCAATCTTGTCTAGCATGGAAAATGTATATTTCACTATTAAAAAAATGTCTTGTTATTGAAGTGAAAATATAACAATTCTTGTGATAATACTTTTGGGTCTTATAAAGGGAGTGGGACAGTAAACATATGCAGGTAGGGTACTTATGCGGGGTAACCATGATATGAGATTAACATAAAATATGCTACTGTCTTCTTCCAACTTTTTTTAGTCATAGGCTTGGGAACAACAAACGCACTCAATTGACTGAAATAGGTACATCTCTTAAAGTTACTTGGGGGAAAAAGTGACAAACAAACCTTTTTGGTTATTATGAACCTGGTATTTTACCAAAAGAGACTTAAAAAGGGTTCAAAGCTATATAGCAACAATTATCTTTTCTTTTGGTATTTTCAGACCTTCAGTCACATCATACATGCTTTTCATGTCTATCAAGTAAAATAAGTGTGAACACACCCATTTGCTTGAAATAGGGCAACTGTCAAAATGGTCCACTTTTGTAGACAAATTTGTCATTTCAGTTCACATTGGAATTTGGGGAGGGGAGAGCAGTTTGGGCCAAAGTGACAAACAAACAGGTCTTTTTTGGTGATTATGCACCTGATATTTAACAAAAAGGGATTTAAAAAGGGTTCAAAACTACATAGCAACAGTTATCCTTTTCTTTTGGTATTTTAGACCTTCCGTCACACCGTATATAGATGCTTTTAAAGGGGCAATTCATGATCCACTTTTCGCTCTCAAGGTCACCTCTATCAAATTTGACTTTTTTAGCTTATAAGAATCCTCAAGTGGTATATGTTACGATCCCCAAACCATTCTTTCATATGTGCTTGCATTTTTGAGAAAAGTGAGAAAATGTGTGATTTTCTAATTATTGTCGGGGCCCCGACAGTAATTACAACACAGTAGTCTATGGGGATTTTCAAAATGCTGAAAAGCTTGTAACTTGGAAAAGAACGGTCGGAATCAAGTGAAATTTTCAGTATATATTTATGTTGTACTCTTCTTTTTATTTAGCTAGAAAAGAGGCCACATCAAAATGAATTGCTCCTTTAATGTCTAATGTAATGTAAAATACGTATGAACAAACCCATTTGCTTGAAACAGGGCAAGTGTCAAAATGGTCCACTTTTATAGACACATTTGTTATTTTAGTTCACATTGGATTTTGCCGGGGATTTTGGGGTAAGGAAGAGCAGTTTACTCTCCTTTGCAACTCTATTAATGGAAGCTTGATCATAATCTTCTTTCGCTTTCCTCTTTTTTGCCACTTTAAGGTGGTAAGGCAAAATGAAGTTGCTCTGACTGAGATAAAAATAGGCTTGTTGCAGAGAGCTAAGCAAAAAAATCCTAATTCCAAAATTTGATCCAAATCGGACAAACTGATTTTGAGATATTGTTGTTTAAAGTTTCTTTGTATTCTATTGTTTTTGCCAATATATTGATGAAGTTAATGAGGAAAACTGGCAAAATGTGCTCATTAATATTAATTTTTGCCAATATTTTTCCAATATTTTATGAATAAACCTTCATACTATTTTTATTTTACATAATTTTAACTTGAAACTTTGCCAATGAGTTTCTATGACCTAAAACTTTAATGTATGATTTACCCGCCCATCTAATTTGCATATGTATAATGCTCATTAACTATGCCAAATATGCAAATTAGATGGGGGGTAAATCATATGTTAATATTTTAGGCCAAAGAAACACATTGGCAAAGTTTCAAGTTAAAATTATGTAAAATAAAAATAGTATGAAGGTTTATTCATAAGATATTGGTAAAATATTGGCAAATATGAATATTAATGAGCACATATAGCCTATGCTCTTAGCGTCAAACAAACGGACACGTTTTAGTAACTTTGCATCTCACATTCTACAAAAATAGATGTAAGAAAGTTATTCAAAGTTGCATTGCAAAAAATTTTACAGTTCTTTCTTTTGGTTTTTTAGACCTTTAGCATGTTTAGCCACATCATGCATGCATTTACTATCATGTGTAGTATTATAAGTTCTTTTGCTGATTGAGCTACCATCCATAGTGCTGATTTCTGCAAGATAATTTGGGGATGGGATTATATTTTGGCAAATATGCACTGGTAAATGACGACCGAATTCGCTGAAATTTAGCAAATATACTTAATAATATATGAATGAAAATGTGTAAAACTTATAATTACCTAGCTGGAATATTACTGCTAAAATATTCTTCTTGAACTTGGGAAATAGTCTTGATTTGAAGGATTTTCTGTTCAGCTAATTTAAAGTAGAACTATAATAGCCACATCTTAGTAAGTCAGACAGGGTGTTGGGAGGACGTTACAGGGGAACTATGAAAAGTTTCAGAAATTTTGGTTATCATTTACCACTGCATAATTGGGAATATTTATATACATTTTCACACTCCCTTGAATACAAAATGCTACTACTCAGTGGTTGAATTGTGTGTGTGGTGAACCCTGATCCATATCCCAGAAAATAAATTAAGGCGAATCCATACTCGGCCTTCAAACAAAATTTTTCCTACCAAACATTTGGTCGTGACGTCACCAAATATTTGCCATCGAACTTAAAGTATGAACGGTTAGCAAACATTTGGTCCAATGTATATGGCAATTCAATAGCATGTGCAATCTAGCGCAAAATTTTATTTGGTCTTAACTCGGTGTTGAAGTTATTTTGTTTGGAGTCACTCGTCATTTTGACGTCACGACCAAATGCTTGGTAGCGAAAATTTTGTTTGGAGGCCGAGTATGAATTCGCCTTATGTCTGTGCATGCAATGCCCCATTGACTTTGTATGGTATTCAGAAATGCATAGTAATTACAAAAGTTGTCAAAATGGAAAGATGACTGGGTTGGACATCCCTACTATGAGCATCAATTGACTTTTAGATTGATTATCGGACTTTCAGATTGATTATCGGTAAACATACCGACACACACAGCTAGATTGACTTGTAAGTCCTATCCATATGATTTACATGAATATGGGCCAAATTAGTCCTGGTTACCATGACTTAAAACAGTGTTTTTTCTATTTGGGCTTTTGCTTCACTGTTTAGTCATGGAAAATAGTATGTCCAACTTTCAACAAATAAGAAACTACCATTTGAATGGTCTTTTTTGATACACAAAATGCATGCAGTCACACTAATCATCTATATGGCTTCCTACCATCCTCAACTTTACCTCTGTAAAATTCTGGTAGTATAATTTTTATGCCATTCAATAAAATATACAGACTTTTGACTCAGAAAAATCTTGCGTTCGCAGCCTCTAGTCCGAATTTATTTCAACTTTGACCTGATCAATATCTGTGGCCTGATCGTTATTGCGCCCGTTGGTTAATTTGGGCGTATTTCAGGACTGACAATAATCGGTCGTCATCCGTTTGACCGCGCTATTAAAGGATTTGTCGCACTATTAGCGTTAGTAGCGCTAATAACGCCGTTAGCGCTAGTATACGAAAATAGCGTTAACCAGACTATTTATCAAATAAATTAAGTTTTATGGAGTTCCCAAAGTGTCGCGCTATTAGTGAGTAGAATTAATTATTTGAAGTTCTTACATATGTCGCGCTAGTAGCGTTTCCCACTAGAAAAAGGAAAACCTTGAAAGCATCTTTTGAAGCCATAGGCTTTTTCCAAAAGGAAAGTTTGATATATGTTTTGGCCATGTTATTAGCCTTGGTAAAAATCTATTTCTACCAATGTCATTATACAGATTTTTTCGATACAGAACAAGTCTTTGCGTTGTCCACTGATTCATCACATCAGATATAGTTTCCATTTCGTTGAGGTCAGCTTTCTGTTCTCGCGATATTGGAAACATCATTGTTCGTATATACCAAATTCCAAAGTTAATTAAAGTTGGGGACCGTTCACAAACACTTGTAAGGGGGGGGGGGGCTGATGCCAAAAGGGGGGCCCCTTAAAATGTTTCACCCCGTAAGGGGGGGGGGGCCTTGAAAAAAATTACCACACATTTTCCAGTAAAAATTGAGTTTACATTCTTTTCTATGGGGTTGACCACTAATTTTTGTCGCAAAAAGGGGGGCCCTTAAAATTTTTGTGGTCGAAAAGGGGGGCCCCGAAATTTTTTCGCGATAATTTGTTTTTGCATCAGGCCCCCCCCCCCTTATAAGTGTTTGTGAACGGTCCCTTATAGGCGTTGCGTTTGCAAAATAATCCTTATTTAGTCGATGATAAGTGATTATACAACTAAGCAGACACCGGTGCGGCAACTGATGCCGTGTACACTTGCTTTGATCATGGAAGTTTTTATGAAATTACCTTTCACATTCCTTGAAGTTAATGAACTGTCTGGATATAATAACGTTTTGTAAATGACTTTGTTCAGATATATATTGCGTGTTTTAAGAATGATTGACAGATGATGATGGCCAATATACGTGAAAATTTTCAACAAATCACCTGTTCTTCTGGAAATTGTGTGATGACTTGTAATTAATTACTTGTAAAAGAAACCATTGATTGTTTTGAAGTGCT
The DNA here is from genome assembly GCA_000969725.1 of Ophiothrix spiculata. NCBI lineage: Eukaryota > Metazoa > Echinodermata > Ophiuroidea > Amphilepidida > Ophiotrichidae > Ophiothrix > Ophiothrix spiculata. The sequence goes on from JXSR01S008838.1 coordinate 10,349, forward strand.
AGTATTTATAAAATGAAGGGGCAAAATTTAAGGTGACATTTTGTGGTTTTAAAAATTGTCACGAACAAAAGATGTTAAAATCTTAATTTAATTAGCTATTGCGATTATTGTAATCTGGGTATTTAACAATTTCTTCGAAGTCAAAAGTTGTTTCGTCATAAGCTTTAAAATGCTTTCACATGTACTTGAAACAGATTATTTAGTTGATCATAAGACATATCTATGATGTGTTAAATGGTGTTTTAAAGTAAGGGGGAAGTGCATAATCAATAACACGACAAATTATTGGTTTTACATGTGCTTGTGACTGAGATTATCCAAATGTATGACTTGTATTACTTAAGTGTAGAAGTTGAAGTGGGTGTATAAATTGAGATCGAGAAACATGCTTATACATTATGCATATCCTTTGAAATAAGGATTTACTTTGTTGAGGGCCTTTTAATATTCAAATGTTGATGTAATATTTGTTCACAACACCATAATGATTTATAAAACAGTATATTGTTTGATGGTAGATTCACATACAAGTGTCATTGGCACCAATTATTTGTTTAGGAGTCCCTTTCCCATGGAAATCCAATCAAAAATAGGGCTAGTATCTCAATACAAAAATTTGAAAAGAATTTGTTATTTTAATTATCAGATTACAATCATAAGAATGACTGACTGGGGGCAACTCAAGTATGCATGGCGTGACGACATGCACTTTTTTAAAACACCCCTATAAGGGTGATTGTTTTTAAAGCCAAAGTATACCCTTTTCCACCTTTTATACCCTAAATCGGTATTTTACTGTTAGACTACCGTTTTAAAAGTAGGGATTCAAAAGTACCCTATTTTTGAAAATGAGCTACAATGGATCCTTTTGATACCTTAAAGGTTACAGGAAAAGAAAATATAAGTAGCTTCGTATGCAGTCGTTATAACAAAACAAAGTGGAAAACACCAATGTAAAATTGTAATGAAGCACACATAGTCAACGATACTCAAACAACTTTCAAATATAGCGCTTTTTTATGACCTCGAAAAACAATCAATCTGAACTGCCCTACTATGATGCTTACATACTTCGATAGCTTTGTCTCGACGTCGCGTCATGCTTTGTTTCATCTGGTGTTTTGATATTGTACATTGAACAGAAAGTACAAAGCGACAACTAGTATGAATGCAAGGTCGGATGACGTCGGTAAGGGTTCAGAGATTTTCGAGATCCACGGATATTAAACAATACATATAATAGTTTACTGGGTGTATATTCCAGGGTCTTATGAAACTCTTCGTACACTACCAAGCGTAATCTCACTCAGCCAGTTCAAAGAGATTGTTTTTGAGGTCGTCAAATACAGGATTGCGAGGCGGTATATTTGAAAGCTTTTATGAGCATCGTGTATAATCGGAATTTCATGTTGTTGTTTTTCACTCAGTTTTGTTATAACAAATTTATAAAAAACACTTGATAGTCTCTTTTCATGTAACCTTTAAACGGTGTCACTTGATTCATCCTTTTGCTCTCAAAAACAACTGTAATTCACATTTTTCTTGGTCACGCTATGCCTTGCAGCATAATAGGCCTACTTGATTGCCCCCACAGGTAAAAACTTTGTGTATGTGATCTTGGAATATGAAACCAGCGATCACAATAACCTTGATAACAAAGCCAAATTGGTATCAAAATATTACATCCTGATGTTCATTGTTTTGATTAATACTATGTAAGCATGATACATAACAAAGTAAATTAATATGAAAATGAAAAGCTAATTTCATGATGGTAAAACTAAATCAAAATTTATCATAAAGAAACAAAGAATTCATGAGTGCATTCAACAGACGACTATCATATTTACACCACTGTTATTTACACCACACCCCCTATTCTACATGTAGACAAAGTACTATACATGAGCTCAATCTTGTTGAGGGGTTTTCACAGAGATACGACTGCGAGGTCATTGCCATTGAAAGCAAAATTTTGTTCAAGAGAGACAATCCTGCACCTGACTCAGGATAAATTATATTTATTTAAATAGTAAAAAATAATGTTTGTGTCCGTTTCGCGTGTGCAAATTTCAATGAAAATGTGATCGCCTTGATCAATTTCAACAAGTAAGGTGTCATTTTAAAGCTTAGGAAATGCTGTAACAGATGAAATAATAAAATCAAAACCTTTCGGTGTGAGCCATCACATATGTTGACCTGCGGGGCTTTAAAAAATTGGACCTAGAGGAGGAACACCAGCAACTATGGGGCCCTCCCCCGGGGGGTTACTTAGATTGACAAGGTATACGAGCCTGCTTTTTTGGGGGAGTATCATATATGAGTCAGTTAATATTTGATACTTTATCGGATCAATTTGATCCTTTCTTTTTAAGTGTGTACAGTCGGTGGCAGGGTTTTGTTTTTAACCACAGATTCGTTGGTCTATGTTCCCCTAACAGCAAATATTGGAACTTTCTATTGGTGCGTCAATTTCATTTTCACAGGGGGTGCCCCCCCCCCCCTAAGGTGAGGCGACGTAGTAGAAATACCTTAGGTGAACGAGGGTTATAAATTATGTTGACCTGCGGGGCTTTAAATAAATTGGACCTAGAGGAGGAACACCAGCAACTATGGCTCTCCCTCGGGGGTTAATTACATTGACAAGGTAAACATCCTTTTTTTCCCCTTTTTTTTTTGGGGGGGGGGTCTCCACGCCTCGACGCTGCCGCTTCCTATTTGAGCCAGTGGTTTACCCAAATTAACTATGGTTTAAGTTTAAGTGAGATTCGTTGGTCTATGTTGCCCTGCGGAGAAGGAACAACAGCAAATATGGGAGCTCTCCATCTGTTATTTATAATTAGATAAATAAGACCTAGAGAATAATATCTTGCTTATAGGGG
>JXSR01S008839.1:14798-31941 GCA_000969725.1 Ophiothrix spiculata
AATAAAAATTTATATTCATAGAGTACACATATACTCTGTAAATCTTGAAGTATGCAACAAACAGCCGATTAACGCACAAAAACCAATATGACCATACGGGGAAGTAAATTAGTCTGTATTTCTTGAGTCATAATAATGTACAAAATCATGCTGAATATTGAAATGAACTAATGATCAATGTTTGTCTATGTGTTAGCAACAAAACTAACCAAATATAATACCAAAATTGTGAAGAATTCATATAAGAAAATATTGTCTTTTCGATCATTACTAGTCTCTTACACAATACAAACCCATCAGTTCACAATGTTGTAGAATACAGGGGCTATGCCATGGATCTCGTAACAGAGTCTGATTTCTTGTTGCATACTTCAAGGTTTATAGAGTACATATGCTAAACAGACTCAAGAGACATCCTCCAAAATTAAAACACTCCATTGAATTTCCTAAAAATTAATAATTGGTCAAGATTTTTGGGACCACATATTTAGCCTGTATTATCAGGAACTTGTATTATCCATTTCATATAACATGAAAAAGATATTCTTGGGACATCACAATTAAGGGACCCCTTCAAAAATAATCCAGCAGTTGCCCGACCAGAAAAGCCGATTCTGGCTGGTTGCTATTGTTTCGATCAATGACAACCCAACCGCACAGAACCACCAGTTTCTGGCGTTCAGTCGTTGGTTGAGTTTTGAAGTGGCCCCTAACTTGTATTATCAGGGTTTTTTGTGTTATCAGAGTTTCCTCTGTATTTTCTTGCTGATAACAAATCTAAAATAAAAACAATTGGAAACTGCTCATTTTTGAACTTCATATTTTTCAAAAACTAAGTTTCTCCACATGGGAAATCTTATCAATTCAGATTGTTTTTCTTTTTTGATTTGTGCTTTTGCTTACTTCAAAATATAGAAACCATGAGGGCCATTAATAAATGTTTTGTACAATGGTCTAAATTCTAAATTGATTTTATGCACAAAGTGGGTGCAAACAATCATCCATAAAGGTTATTGCAGATCCATTGATTATTGGATTCAGATGCATTGTGGGAATGAAAAAGCCTCACATTTCAGAAAATTTCAAGCCGTTTTCATTCCCACAATGCATCAGAATCCAATAATCAATGAATCTGCAAAATATCCTATTCCTTGCCCCTTGTAAATCAAATTGCAATCATATAGACACAGGCAATCAATTCATACATGATACCCCTTAGACTTAGCCAACATTCCAAATAGAAATTAAGATTTTGCAGAAGCTTTGTTTCTAACCAAATGTCAACCCAAGGACATCATTGGATCGTAGTGCAAATTTAATCAACACTACATGCACATGCTTGTGTTGGTTGCATTGACATCATTGAATCGTATTGCAAATTGAATTGACACTACATGCATGTGCTACTTACATTATTTCCATCAAAACCATCTGGTATCCATGTTTTACATCCACCAAAATGTTTCACCACTGTCGGCCATATTGTACATCTCCATACTTGCTCCAATTTTGAAATTGCATCTATTGGAGTCATCTGTTCTGTAGCACCTGCTGTAATGAAACCTTCCCACTTGGGTAAGTATGTAAAGACTGCAAGTTGTCTATCCTGGACTAAATGTGAAACTACATCTACATTGGAGTTGGGCTTGAAGTTAAAGATAGAGGTAACAGAGTCCCAGGTTTTTCTGACAGTGCCCACTTCTTTAGCAGTGGGAGCTTTCTTTACCTGCATAGGTTCATCATATTGATGCCATTCACCTACAAAAACAACAAATTATCATATGAGTGCAAGTAAGTTCCGCAATGGCTGCCATTTGTTTTACTTTAACACCTTGTCACAAAACTTGTGAAAAATCTCTCAAATTTTCAGACTGGACGTTATACAGTGTGCAAAGCAAATTTATAAAAAGACAACTATTAGAAGTATGACTTTCTTACACTCACTTGACAAAATGACTTAAGATATGTGCCTTTCCAGCTGCAAACAGCCATATCAGTCTTCAAACGTAAGAGCTAATAGTTGAATACCAGAATGCAAGACTGACCATAAGTCAACCTTTTTCAAAAATGAGTTATAAAAAGAATATACTTTCTTATAGATAGTTATCTTGTGTGAAAGACTTGATAAATTCACACTGCAATCACACAAAAGAAGCGCCCGGCCCAAAACGTCCTTTATGTATTCAAAATTTCAAAATCCAGACTTGGTGAGTGTTGCGTAAGTAGTAAATACCAGGTTCTCAGCCATATTTCCCCTTGAAATCAGGAGTTATTTGGGGTTTAGGTGTAGATTTTGTCTACACGGTAGCTAATTCAAACTGGCGGTCGCAAAATATGATTTAAGGAAAATTTCAGCAGCAAATATGAGAAAATACTGTGTTTTCAATAGAATTTTTAATGAAATTTGGCTTGGAAAAATCAAGACTACAAATAATTTCAGGGAATAGCAATGATGATGGGATTTTAGGTTTCATGAAAGAACTCACCTCCTGGCTTACAGAACTGAGTAGGGATAATCAATGTGCGGTTCCAATAATCTGTTGCATGAATATGAATCCATTCCCAATGAGGCCGAGATTTGCCGTCACTGTCATTTCTCTGCAATATATACTTGTATGGAATTTGAACATTCTTCATGTAATTGACGTTCAACGGCACGCATCCTTGAAGTTGGTAGTAGCCACCAGGAAGATTTCTGTGAAATTTAAAGCTGAAATTATACTCAATAGAAATGCAACAATTTTCACAACAAAAAACACCACATTTGAATTGACACTGAAAATGTAAACAGATCCGTGGTGGAAAACAACATGAGAAGGACAGCTTATCTTTTCGCAAATCAATTTGCTTCAAAGGGATTGGCCTAGATTTTTCCCACTTATTTTTTACCTGCATATTTTTTTTCTCTGATCGATAGAACTTGTTTTTTTAGTAATGTAACCTACAGGTAGATTACCATGATTTTGAGGAATATTGGAGGAAATTGCAATTCATTACCTACTTTAATTTTTTGCAGGCGAAAAAAAGTGGTGTGAAAATATTGTTTCTAGTTTGAAAACTGATAGAAATCTTGTTTCTACACTTGTGATGACCAAACAAATTATTTTTGATGAAATTGTTTCTCTTTTAATATGTTTGGAATTATCTCCAGGAGTTTTGTTTGATCTTTTATCTGGTAAATCCGTCTGAGGTATGAAAGTTATGATTTAGGAAACACAGGAAAGTCACACCACCAACAAAGAATGATATTTTGCAAATTAATTCTCTCTCAATTTAAGCCATTAGTGTAATTGTTTGCATTTTTTTTGGATTTTACTATACTTTTAAGCTTTGTTTAGAGCATTTCCATAAATATTTAATTCTAGGTGGAATCTAGGCTAGTCCCTTTAACACATATGTTGTGTTGCATTTTGATATTGAACTATAAGCACTGCTCAAAACTCCCATGTACTTAGTGCATTTGCTTTGAATACAGTAAATACAGCTTCAGTCAAAATCAAAGAGGATACGCCGATGGTGACTAGTCTCAATTTCTTTGGTTTATTTCTTTAGCACTTATCCAGAATCCACTACTGGATGCACTTCACAAAATAATATCACCCAACCCCAAGTGTTTTAAACTCTGGCCTGAAACCAAGCACTGTCATAGTTCCTAAATATAAGTGTGAAAAACAAGGCGGTTCTCGAACCACTTGTGTCACCTGATTGCACGATAACCTTTGACCTCAAATGACCTTTTATGTTGTAAGCACCATAAGGCATTGTATGGTGGGAAGTGCAATTAACATGGGATTACCTAAATATGAGACTTGAACAGGACACATGCATGTTATGATAGTGGCACCGGGTTCTTATATGGGCTTTTAAACCCCAATGTCCCATTGCTATGAACCAGATCAATGGATCACCCACGGCTCTGAAAAGGGACACCATGCACTTTCAACTACCATGAAGGACTATGATTGCAGACAGACACAACGTAGGATTGTCAATGGCCAAAGCAACATTGATCTTTAAGCAAATGTAATCTGAAAAAAAACCTGAAATAATACTTATCGCACCCACTACGCACATATCAAATTTCATCTGAATTGGACTTTGCCTTCTGGTTAAGATTCACCTTTTTGTTAATCAGCCAATCAGAACAAATAATTATGCAAATGAGCTCATTAATATGCATTTATACCATCTACAGTTTAAATAGGTAATACCTATCTCATTCACTATTTGTTTTATATCATGATATCTTACACGTTTGTTTCATGCCGTGCAATAGTACAAACTATTGCACGGCTCAAGTCACTGTAAAGACTATCAAACGATGATAGTGAAAGTAAATATGACAAATGGTCATGTGTCACAATCTTACCAATCAAATGACTAGAATCTATGGATGAGTTATATAAAGTAAAATATACCTACTTTTCTACTGTCATTTCAACACAGTTGTATTTGAATTCACCAAAGTTACTAAGTCCCATCCGCACAAATATCTTGTCTGTATTTTGGTTGAAGTTGAAATCAGGTGAAACTATGGTGGTGAAGTTGACCTTCAATGCATTTTCTGCCGTCACTCTCAGCCCATAAGGTACAAATCTGTATATAATATAAATATTTATATAAATGCATCACATTTTCAAACATTGGAGGATAAGCCTATTTACATCAGGGTCTTATTGGCTAAGCACTAATGTCCCCCTTTTTTAAGAGTTAGAAAATCGAGCTTAAAACATGGGTACAAAAATTGTGCTTCATAGTTAACATCTTGATATAAGCTGTTTCATGTTTGAATAGAATGTTCAAAAAACATTTTTATACAACTAATCTACAACTTTAAATAAACAGGGCATGGCTGTCAATTACTATATCTCTAAAAGCTTCCAATTTAACACTTGGGTTGCTGATGCATAACACATCACATAATATGCCCTGCCTAGATTATATCACAATGGCTATTAATTGCAGAAATGCAACCATCGAAAATTCATTTATCTGGTACTTTTCCACTATTTTCTCCAAGCAATCAACTTATATATGCTAAACTTAATTTGCACATTTAACATTATCAAAAGTCACAATTTTTAACAAATATAATAAATATTTATTTTGAATTCATAGAATTGTTGTTGTCCTTTCTCTTACTTCCTTTTAATATAGAAAGGGACCAACTCCCCATAGGCCTATTTGAGGTAAAATTGACATATTTTTCAACATCTTTGATTAATCATTTCTATGGTATCAAGAGAAAACTCCTTGTTTACAATTTGTGCAAATATCAAAACCTGTCACCGTAGCAATGGTTGATTGTATATAATCAAATGAATAATATTCCTGACACAAGTCAAATGCATTCACAACAGTCTAAATAATCATCAAATCGATATCGATTTTCTGACGGACATTGACTTTCTTGCAGCCAAAATAATGAATGGCAAACAAACCATCGTTGTCGCCTCTTTTTATCGACCCACCAACAACAACCAGGAGTATATGAACGAAATATGTCGTATTATTACCAACTTATGTATTAGACACCCTGATGCTGCCATTTGGATAGCCGGTGACATAAATCTCCCGGATATAGACTGGTCTGCCCTCAGGATAGTTTCTCACCAGTATACCGTTCCGATCAACGAAGCTTTCCTACAAGTGCTTGAAAGCACTGGTCTTGAGCAGATGATCAACTTTCCAACCAGACTTAACAACACCCTGGATGTTATTGCTACCAATAGACCTTCATTAGTGATCAGTAGCCACGGTATGCCTGGTTTGGGAGATCATGATATCGTATTCATGGAAGTTAACGTGCAAGCTCAAAGAAGGAAACCAGTTAAGCGTAAAATCTTACTGTGGAACAAATCAGATCTTGACTCGATTCGAAACAGACTCGCCCAATGGTCTGACAGCTTCTCAACCAAGTACTCTGATGCAACACCAGTAGAAGACTTGGCTGATGCTATTCAACTTGAACTAGAGTCTGTGATAAAGGAGTGTGTGCCGTCCAAACTAAGTTCTAGAAAGAGCAACCAACCTTGGTTCAATACCTCCACCAAGCGTGCTACAAGAAGAAAAGCTCGAGCATTTCGAAAGGCTAGACGAACCAACAAAGAGAGAGATTGGCTCCGTTATAAGCAGCTCAAAAGAGAATGTCAGAAGAAATGCCGCAACTCCTACAACAACTTTGTCTACAACTTAGTCAATAGTGACCCTGGAGAGAGAAGCAAAAGACTTGGTTCATTAATTAAATCCAAGAGAACTGATCAGATGGGCGTTGCCCCCTTAAAGGACAGTAATGGCTTCACCCACGCAGATCCTAAAACCAAGGCTAACCTGCTGAATAAACAGTTCATCTCTGTCTTTTCAGAAGACGATGGCTCTCCTATACCTGATCTTGGAGTTAGTCAAAATCCTGCAGTGGAGAATATAACTGTTGCCAAGAATGGAGTGATTAAGCTTTTAAGAAATCTCAAAGCTCATACTGCAACTGGACCTGACGGTATACCTGCACGTCTGCTTAAAGAGACTGCTGCTGAAATTTCTCCTGCAATAACAATGCTCTTCCAGGCCTCTATCAACCAGGGCAAGGTTCCATCTCAGTGGAAGAAGGCGAATATCGTTCCTATCTTCAAGAAAGGCAATCGATCCAGTGCAGCCATTTACCGACCAATATCCCTCACTTCGATTTTGTGCAAACTCTGCGAGCACAGCATTCATTGTGCCGTTATCCAACATCTTGACAACTGCAAGATCCTGTCTGATTCACAGCACGGGTTTCGTAAACAAAGATCTTGTGAGACTCAACTGATACTAACTATAGATGATCTATCAAAAGGACTGAATGATAAAGCCCAGATCGATGTGGTGTTATTGGACTACGAGAAAGCTTTCGACAAGGTGTCTCATCGCCATCTTTTGAGGAAAGCAGAACATTATGGCATCTGAGGGAATGTCCTTAGATGGATAGAAGACTTCCTGGCAGACCGCACACAAGCAGTTCTTATCGAAGGCCAAACAAGCTCTGAATCCCCAGTTACCTCTGGGGTCCCGCAGGGAAGTGTTCTGGGACCTTTGCTGTTCGTCATTTATATCAACGACCTCCCAGCCTCTGTTACCAGCTCCACTGTAAGACTGTTCGCAGATGACAGTGTCATCTACAGGAAGATCAACTCACCTGAAGACGCCACCAAACTCCAGAATGACATCGATGCTCTGCAAAAGTGGGAATCTGACTGGCTAATGCGTTTTAACGCCTCAAAGTGTCAGGTATTACGTGTGACCAATAAACGCAAACCCATCTGCAGCCCTTACACCATCCATGGCCATACCCTTGAATTAGTGGAATCTGCCAAGTACCTTGGGGTTCATCTGGACAGCCATCTCAACTTCAACACACATGTTGATAAGATTCGTAAGAAAGCCACTGCAACCAGAGCCTTCCTATCACGCAACATCACCCACTTCAGTCAGAATGTGAAAGAAGCAGCCTACACCACTTTTATAAGACCCTCAGTGGAATACGCCTCCTCTGCTTGGGACCCTCACACCCAGAGAAATGTGAAAAAGCTTGAGCAAATCCAGCGCAGCTCAGCACGATTTGTCACCAATAACTATGACAAGACAATCAGTGTCACTGATATGCTTCTCACATTGAAATGGACATCACTTCAGGACAGACGCATGTTCAACCGCCTCTGCATGATGTACAAGATGCGCTTTGGTCTGGTGGACATATCATGGGAACAGCATCTCACTCCGCTCATTACCACCACAAGGGGCCACTCATCAAGATTTGTCAAACCACACACCAACATCTCAGCCTACAGTAACTCTTTCTTCCCAAGAACCATCAGGGAATGGAACGCACTTCATATGGATCCAGCAGATCATCAGTCTCTCGACAGCTTCAAGACCGTCTTGAGGGACTCCCTGCTGAAGTAGTTACAGCATCACCTGGACTTTTTACTCGCACTTTTGTACATAGTTTGCACTAGAACTCTGTTTCATGCGTCGACTTGATCCGACTCATGTGCACACGCAGTGCGTTTCATCCTCATGTATTTGAGTCCGCACTATATCGGAAGAAGAAGAATGATAATGAATTTGATACAGAACATTTTTTTTCAAATCAGGAGAAAGAAATGTGACTCATGAAAAGAAAAATGGACACAATCTATATGACCAGTAAAAATCCTCACAAATCCTTAAATTCTTGGAAGTCAGTAGTATCTTTGCATTTTTCTGACTTGACAGTCAATCAAAATTCAAACTGATTTTTATAAAAAATAAAAGGTCAGCCCTTTCGGGGGTTCTGACCAAAAAGATACAAAACAATCAATACCCTTTGTGGTGCTCATTCTTGTTTGCTTCCATCTTTTTCTTTCTACTTCTGGTAAGAACAGGTTGATAATTATCATCATCATCATCGTCATCATATTTTGACTTCTTGTAGACACTGCTACCACCTCCCTGAAAAAAAATGGAATTTCATTAACAGGAGCTTGGTCCAATTTAGTTTTCAAGTCAAAAATTATCCAACTAAAAATTCATAATATTTCTCTATTATGCTGAAAGAGGGAACTTTAAAAATCTCTTTGAATTTTTGAAATCAGACCTTCCGTTGCGGAGAAATTACAATTTTTATGCAGTTTCATAGTTCTATATTGGCGAAAAGATGTCAAAGGTCAACTCTTTTATTATTTTATTGGCACCAAGAAATTAAAGTCTTAACAATTATTATTGATCATATCTTTAAAAGTTTTTATTGTACAAACTTAAAACTTTCAGAGTATATTGCTATCATGTGCTTCAAGAATAAGGCTTAAAATGTTGAGTTATAAATCAGAAAATGGCTAATTTGCATAATTAATGACATAATTAGCTGTATTTTCCTGATTTCCCAACATGTTATCAGAAATCTAGATCACAGAACTCCACAGACATTCAATATTTTGACTTCACACTTTCATTGTAAGTTTCTAGTAGTATTAGCTTTGAAGGACTATTAAAAGTTTTAAGTAACTTTGCATATGATTTGCATAATTAATGACAAATTATAATTATCTATATTAGACACTTCAATTACCTGTTACATAACGGATGAACAGCAGAATCCAAATAAAAGCATATAATTCTGGAAGAGGATTTGCATACTAAACATGACGGTGAGGTCATTTTTGAACCAAAATGTAATTTTGACCTTAAGGTACAAAAATCATGTTTTTTGACCCAAAAATTTATGGGAAAGCTAAATAAATTTTGCTTTGGTGAAATTTTGAACTATTTTACCTGTTAGAATCTAGAAAGCAATATCTAGGAAAGCATTTCTCAAATTTGTGATTTTTTTTTCTTTCTTTTTGAAATATTGCCAAAAATAGGTCATATAGTGTCATGTTTTGCCAAAAATGGTGGCAGCGGTGGGATTTTTGACATTTTGGACTAATTTTTGACATTATCTCAAAAACTTGGCAATATTTCAAAAAGTAAGAAAAAAATCAAAAATGCTTTCCTAGATATTGCTTTCTAGATTCTAACGAGTAAAATAGTTCAAAATGTTGGGCCAAAAACATGATTTTTGGACTTAGGGGCCAAAATTACACATTTTGGTCCAAAATGACTTCACCATCATGTTCAGTATGCAAATTCACTTCTAGAAATATATACTTTTAATTGGATTTAATTATCCCTTGCTGAGTTACAGAGCAAAAAACATTTCTTAAAACGAAGGGTTGACAGGGCGCGACCCTTAAACAATATCGGAGATACAGGCATTCAGAAACAATCATTTCAGCAAATTTCATGAATTTGTGACATTTTGTGTTTTCATAAACAACAAAATGGGCCATATTGTTTGACATTTAATGTGTATTTTATAAACGACAAAATTTAACATAATTGTTTATTTTAAGGTATTTCATGTTTTTTATAAATGTCAAAAAGGTTCATATTTATTGACATTTTATGTGTCCTTTTTATGATAAAAGGGGTTTCATGAGTCTTCAATTTTTACATTACGAAGTGGGTAATATTGCATGACATTTTATGTATCTTATAAATTACAAAATGGGTTTTCTGTGTCTTCCATTTTAAATGAAAAAATGGTCCACATTTTGTGTGTCTGTTTATGATAAAATGGGTAACATTTGACGACATTTGATGCCAAATTACGTTTTTATGTGCAGAAATGAGTTGGATGTACTCTGAAATAGTATGAAAAACACTAGATGTTCAAAATAATCTATGGAAAATGACTGTGAGGGTAACAATATAGAATCATTTCTTCCCAAAGAAGGGTGTTAGCCTGTTTAAAATTCAATATGGAGCCTGCAATGAGATTCAAAATGGCCACCAAAATATCATTTTATGCTAAAAATGTGTTTGACACTGTATCAACAACAGGAAATGTTCAAAGTAATCAATGGAAAATGGCTTTCAGGGTAACAATAAGAATATTTTAGCCAAATAAGGGTGTTGGCATGTTCCAGTCCAATATGGAGCCTGTACTGAAATCATAAATGGCCATGGAAATACTATTTTAGGCACAGGTCTTAAGGTCTTTTGAAACAGCATTGAAAACACCAAATACAAAATAATAGATTGTAAATGACTTGCAAGGTAACAATATGAACATTTCTTGCCATGTTGTTAACATGTTTAAAATCTATAATGGAGCCTTTACTGTGATCAAACTGGCCACTAAAATACAGTTTTATGCATGAAAATGGATATTTATAGCAACTTTCAAACATTATAAATATTGGATTTGAAATGTGCTAACAACCTTATTTGGGCAGAAATGCTCCTTTAGTTGTCCTTGAAGCTATTTTCCATATATCATTTTTAACATTAATAGTATTATATACAGTTTCAAACTCACTTGAACCCGTTTTTGTGCATAAAAGTTGCATTTTGCAGCCATTTTGGATATCAGTACGTAGGTTCCATATTGAGGTTTAATGATGCTCACTCCCTTTTCCGAGATGGAATGGTCCTCTGGATACCCTCAAAACCATTGCTCAGTAATTATTTTAAACATTTGATGTAGTTGATATATACATTTTTTAAACATTACCGTGTACATGATACCCCATATTGAGTTTGAAACATGCTAACACCCTTACTTGGGAGGAAATGGTCTTAATGTAACCCTCACAGCCTTTTTCCATCGATTATTTTGAACATTTGGTGCTTTTAATACTGTTTCAGATGCTTCAAACCCATTTGCATATAAAAACTTATTTTGGCATCCATTTTGGATCTCAATACAGGCTCCATATTGGATTTAAATGCTAACACCCTTCTTTGCGAGGGGATCGAATGAATGTTCCTATTGAACATTTAGTGTTTTTGATACTCTTTCAAAGTTCCCCTAACCCATTTTGCACATAAAAACAAAATTTAGCGGACATTTTAGATGTCAATACATGACCCATATTGCATTTAAAACATGCTAATACCCTTATTTGGAAAGAAATACTCCTAATCTTACCCACAAAGCCATTTTCCATTGATTATTTTGCCGTCATATAAATTTTTTAAAAACAAGCTGGACTAGATGACCTTAAGCTCCAAGTTCAAGGTGAACATCCCAAAGTGGACCATGTCAACACAGTCATCAAAAGCCTTTTAGTAATTTATGAAGCATAGGTTTAATTTTTCTCCTAAACTCTGTTATTTGCTGATCATATGGCTAATGTCTAATTTCCCTCTTGAAAAAGCTTATTCTATTAAACAAATTACCTGTGCAGTAGCTCCTTGTAGATTTTCATCTTGCCCTGCATATGTTCCTGCAGATGTTGATAACAGTGTGACCTCATCATTCTCAGGGCTACCCACGCTTGCTGCTCTCTTCTTTCTTTTCCAATTGCCACCATAAAATGACCTTGAGGAGATCCCCGTGCTTGTACTACCATAAAATGACCTTGAGGAGATCCTTGTGCTTGTACCACCATAAAATGACCTTGAGGAGGTCCCCGTGCTTGTACATGCAGGAGAACTTTCTCTAGAGTTTCCCTTGACTGCCATTCCAGCAACCTCTGACAGTGTTGGTTGATTTTCATCAGATACATTATTAGCTTCATCTTGTGAACTGACATCTGACAGATTGATGTACGTTTTGCTGGAATCCGTTTGGTTCCCTGCGATCAGGATAGTGTTGCCATCTTCTTTCTCACTGTCATCTTCAAACCTTGTGTTGTTGAGATCTGAATTACAATTGAATTTAACAGAAAAACATGAATTTTTATGGTTCATAAAATAATAGTCATCAATAACATATAACAAGGGTTTCTTTCTAGACAAGCTACCGGGCCAAAGTTGCCTGAGCAGTGAATTTGTGATCACAGCTAACCTGGTCTTATGTGGATAAGTCCATAACTCCATGGGGAAGCAGGCAGTGCAGTGGTAATTCCCTCGCTTTGCACCAATGAGGCCAGGGCTGTTGTGGGTTCAATCCTATTGCAATTTGTGGCTTCAAAGGATCAGAAATTTTGAAATTAAGACCCCATTAGCTGTACATTTTGTGACCATCCTCCACAAACTTCCAGTTAAAATTTGAATTGTCCATTTCGAGATAATAGGCAAAATGCATATAAGTCGCATTTGTCAAAATTTGGATTTTTGCATATTTGAAGTGTTTGTGCTTTTCTTGAACTATTTCCAAAGTATCAGCTTGCATTTAAATTCCAAACTATCTGAAAACTAATATTTTCTAAATGAAGTCACATTGGGGATTGTGAATATAAAACTTCAATATGCACTTTATCAATTTAAGGTATTAATTCAGACATGTACTTTTTTGGCTTGTCTATGAATTTAAAACAATGAAAGAACTGTCACTTTAAAGCTGAAGGTGTGTTCTTTTTGTATTTTTAGATAACATTTTTCAACATCATTTTTGTAAAGCATATTTGACTAGGGGCTTACTTTACTGAAGGTTTGAGGTGAATTGTCACAATTAATCTTTTTATAATTTCTTCTATTTGGTGAAATAACAAATCAACAAAAAATCTGAACGTTGTTGGGCTCAGAGCAATACATAATACATTGTAACTTATATTAATTATAAGGATAAAACTTCTACACCAATTGAAAACATACCTCATCCATGTTCCTGTTACCTGCTATAAGGCTGTATGAGGCATCATTAGTCGCACTTACAATCCTCGCCTATATAGTTCACTAACTAAAATAAATCCACGGACTCTACATAGAACACTGATCTATAAAGCCACTGACAGTCGAGCCGAACCTCTCTTGTCAGTAAACCAAACAGGCGAGCCCAATTGTAGTGCTACACTACTGGCACAGGAGCCTTTTTCTTGTGTGATTATTAGCCAATTTCAATCGTAGTTTGTGATTTTGGTGCAAGCTTGTCTTCAACTTTGTCAATATTGGTCAAATTGGTGTATCCCCAAAACTGGCGAGGGAACACTGTACCTCACCTCATAGGAGATCTTTTGATAGACCCTGTCAATCATCCTCAGCTACTTGTGTGGAAGTCATGATATACTCAGCAATAGAATTGATGTGAAGCAGCGTCTAGCGTCTAAGCAGCGTCTAGCTAGACGCTAAGGCACAGGAGCACAATTAGGCCACAACTTCGTGCCGCCGGCCGCAACCCGGCCACGGCTTTAATTTTCCAAGATGGCGACCGCAGGCTTGATTTTGCATCTCTAAATAATTTAAAAACATGTAATTAATATTTTACAATAATCTTGAGGTGAACAATCAAACCTACGGTCGCCATTTTGGAAAATTAAGGTTGTGGCCTGGTTGCGGCTGGCCTCACAAAGTTGTGGCCTAATTGTGCTCCGACGCCTAACGGAGACGCTAAGATTCAAATTATTTTGACTTGTTAGCATCTGGTTAACGTCTTCAAAGCGTCTAAAATCAAACCACACGCTAGCTGCGTCTTGCTAGTATATCATGGGCTTGAGATGGCAAAAAGCTAGAGTTAAGAGTCATATGATCCTATTCAGGAGAAACTTATCATTTATAACTATATAGTTACAGTTATTTACATTTATCTTCAATTAATGTATCTTCAATATTTAAATTCAATATGTGTAGCATACATCTAACTATCTCTCTATTCAGTGGGTTCCCAGGGCCAGTTAAACATGCATCAACAAAGATGCTATGATTATAGATAAACAAGTGATGATAATGGTCAGCTAAATGTCCTCTTGCCGGTGGCTTACATACAAAGAACTAGTAAAACTTGTTTGTGACCTGGTCCCAAAGGTGTCAGTAAGTGTTATAAGAATGGTCAGATACCATCTGTGTTTAAGCTTATAAATTGTGGGTACAGATGTCTAGGTGGTTGGAAGGAGGAAGCTTTGGGACCAAAGTCAGCATTTAGCAAGGGGACCATTTTAAAATGACCTTTGAATTCCATTTTGGGGCATGAAATCTGGTAAAAACCATTTATGTTAGGCCTATTGTTTAGAAGCCCCCTCATTGGTCAAAATCATTATCACATGACCTCCAAAATTGATTTAGATCCTCTTTATAGGTCAGACCCGGCTGAAGAGAGAGGAGTTAGTCTCTGACTTATGTGAGAGGAACATCTCTCTGATATGGAAAACCAATATGTCTGTTCACTGAATTGGCATTAATAGAAAGGCCTAGTCTTGGTCTATATATACTTTGAAGATAAACTCATTTGTCTTTTGTGTGTTTATTATCTCCTGGGACTTGTGCATTTGCCCCATAAAAAAATGGCGAATGTCACATTAATATCAGCTGATAATGATTAATAACATCATGTATGAGCATATTCTAGATCTTGACATATCATAACCTTATTGACAAGTTGGGTTTTGAGGGACCTTAAGAACTTGTCTTGTTACAATTGTAAACTAATGAAGACAAAACTGATGTTGACAAATGGTATCTACAAATTTAGTTATACTGTAAAACCACTTAATTTCGCTAGGGATTTAAGATCGCTAATTTCACTAGACAGAAAATTCGCTAAATTAAATCCCTCGTGAAAATTATATATTGAATTGAAACTAATGGTCATTTTTCCAGATTAGCGAAATTAAATTCGAAATTCGCGAAATAAAGTACCCACGAAATTAAAGTGCTTTACAGTATGCCAAATGTTGCGGTAAAATCACCTTTCTAGCATATTCTAGATCTGACAAATCAGAACCTTTAATTGACAAGTTTGGTTTTGAGCAGAGGTTTTGAGGGACCTAACCTGTCTTGTTACAATTGTAAACCATTGAAGACAAAAATGATGTTGACAAATGTTATTTACACTGAAATTTAGTTATATGCCAAACGTTGCGGTAAAATCACCTGTCTGCAAAAATGCAGGTTATACAGTCTTAAAAAACTGAAAATATGTATATTCTTGATGCAGATATTAAATTTTACAACAAGAAGTCCAAAACTTACCAGGAATATCAAAATCTACAGAATCTAGCATACTTTGTGATGTGGTCCTTGTAGCTGAGTTAGAATTATCGGCAACACCACTGGAGGAGCTTACTGTAATAGGTGATGCAGCTTCTGATTGGGTTGGTTGAATGGTCACTGGCTGATCTCCATCAGATATAGCTCTAGCTCCTATTCCCCAGCTCGGAAATCTATGTGGAAATGGTTGTCCTCGTCCTCCACCAAAAACCATTTGTTGATTTTCTTGTTGGAGTATAAGTGGAGGTGGTGGATGTCCCCTTCCTGCTGGACCAAAAGCCATTTGCTGATTTTGCAGATTATGGAATTGATACATGTGGTACTGATAGAATTGGTTAATCATTTGTGGAAAATTTGGATAGCCATACATAGGATGTGCTGCATGGAAATCATCTGGGAAGTGACCACTGGACGGCTGCATGTGAGATGGGGGTGGGGGTGCCATTGTCTCTGGGAATGATTGGTGTGGATGCCCATGCTGACTGTGTTGTTGAAAGCCTGTAAAACGATACACAAAAAGTTAAATCGGTAACTATCTTTCTGAAAATCACTAAGGCAAAAATGATAAGTTTCCCCTGAGATTAAACTTCCAACATTTCAAACCCCGATCCAATGTCCAACTATGGCAAGCAACCTGAGGGCAGCAGTTGGTGCTCACATATATCTCCAGTCCATGATGTATTCAACCATCTAGGCTCATGATAAAACATGTTTCTTTTTTTTTTCTTTTTTCGAAAGCACCTATCAGGTCAAATCCAATATGGCCTCTGTAACCTATATTTGGCTATATTTCAACTTGTAAGTGTGGTATAATCATAATTCTGGTGTCTAACCATGGGTTTTCAGGGTCACAGAATCTGTTTCAACATGATTGTGTATACTCTCATTCATCTGGGTTGATATAAAATCTATGATAAATTTAAATCTAAACAACCAGAAATTAACCTTCTCTGAGCAACCAACGTTGCGAGCAAAACCATCACCCTTCAGACCCAACTAGCATCAAGGTCTACATCACAACCCAGCTGGAGGGCGACGGTTTCGCTTGCAACGCTCTGAAAAATTTAATTTCTGGTTGTCAAGATTTAGATTTATCATAGAACTATTTCAACATGCACTTATCTTAAATATCTGAGTTTTGGTTACCATTCAAATCTAATATGCCTTCCAATATGCCCTTCATAACCTATATTTGTCTATCCCTCAATTATTTTGTAAGTGTTGCATAAGTCTTGGGTACCTTTCATATCCAGAATGGCCACCAAAATGGCCTCCAGGTAATTATGTGAAATCAGTTGAAATATCACTTTTCACAAAAATTCTGCACAAATTTACATCTCAGCCCCAATTATTACAGTGGAACCTCGTGAGAGCAATATTATAAAGTGTTGAAAATATGTCACCGATGAGTTAATGTTTTGATTTTTTTGGTAGAATTAATACCCTCCAAATGATTTATTTAAATATGCTTACTCTTTATGTTATGGTCATTTTGTTGAACTAAATTCGGGATCCTGAATTTAATTCCACATGTTTTAGTAGATAGCAAAGCTTGCATATTTATGCTTTTTATCCATTTTCTGTGGCAAAACATGTTTTTAACAATATGCACTTGAAAACGCTTTAATTTATCATTCATTCATTTAATCAATTATCCATTCATTCATTCATTCATTGATTCATTCATTCTTTTATTCATTCATTTATTCTTGTATTTATC
>JXSR01S008842.1:23580-54744 GCA_000969725.1 Ophiothrix spiculata
ATTGCACACCCTGACAGAGGCGATAGATATTCTCAGCTTTTCCAAGAATTTAAAGATAAACATGGCCGCAATTATGCTAATGAAAAAGAGCACAGTCACCGTCAGATCTCGTTTACAAACAATGTAAGGTAAAGTATGAAAAATTATAATAATAATTGTTCCACATATATAGCGCTTTTTCCGATAGAACATAGGGTCAAAGCGCTTACAATTATTACATTTCCAATAGGATACAGTCAGCTGCCTTTTACAATGTCCTTGGTATCAATATATCATTAGACGGCACTACTCGACTAGTCCTAGTAATTAACCCATAGAACGCTCGGGTCAATGGAAACTAAATGCCTTGCCCAAGGGCATAACTCATTGGCGCTAACGGGGTTCGAACTCACAACCTACTGATTACGAGTCCTGCACTGTTCCGCTAGACCACATGAGCTCCCCGAACTCCTTTCCTGTATTTTTGGTTTGCTTGAATCAAAGAAAGTATGCAATAAATACAGTCTATGTTTACTTTTGTTGTTTACATGTAGGGTTTTTTTTTTGTAAGTTGCCATTAATGAGCATGATACCCACCTAACAACAAAATTGCACCCCCTCTCCCCGTGTAAAGTTTTCCCATTTCTCATGTACCCATTGGTCTTTTCTGATCAAGCATGAACAGGTTGTAATCTATGTAGCCAACTAATGTTTTGAGTGGATTTGGTCAAAGTAGGTTAATTATTACAAACTCAAATCATGAAATCATTCAGAATGTTGAGCTCAAGTAATCCAAAGATATTTTAAGGTCACGACTCTTTAGTCTTTTTCCCACATGGATCAAGCATTCATTATGGGTAGCTTTTGTCCTGTAAGAAGTAGTGTCCATATGGGGTCAGATGTTTGTTTGAGGTTAAATTGCATGTGAGGTCAAATTATGTAATTGTTCAGAAATTTGACTGAGGTCAGCTTAGGTCATCTCTTAGGTCAATGAAGGAATTGAGATTAAATGTCTTGCCCAGAGACATAACTCTAATTTCATTTTTTTTTTTTTGGTATAAATTATTTTCCGTAACAACGTCTACTTCTGTGTTCCTATTTGCGTAATTTCTGGATGTTGGCTTTGTGCAGAATGTGATGCATTCAAATGGTGAGGTGATGGTGATAGAATATATTAATCTTTTTGCAATTTTAAATGGCAAAAAGTGTGATCAGATTTTTAAAAAGTACAAAAATGCACGAAAAAAGGGTCAAAAAGCTTGAAAATACACGAACCCCAATTAACCGTGTTAGTCAACAAAGAATAAGAAAAAACAATGCAATAAAAACAATGCCAAAATAAGCTTCCAAATATATTGTCTTATTTCATCCCTTTGTTTTTAGCTGCAAATTGTCAAGTTGCAGACGGAAAGTCTTGAAAATATGATTCGTATGTTATTGATTACATTTTTAAAACTTTTGGAAGCTTGAGAAGTCATCTGGTTTTAGCCGACATTTATATAATTATGAATTTACAATCAGATGTTGTTAGTTTATCAGTGAATTTACATTGTAAAAAGTGTTTTTGGGTACATTACGAAAATTTGTAATGGATCCCAAAAAGCGTGATTGAGACCCAAAAACGTGAATTTTGGTGCGATCGTGCAACATCCTGGTTCTTAAATAATTTGTTTGTAAATTAGAGAATAAGACGCATAATAATGGAAAAGTATTTATTTTCTTTCACATACAAAACATTAAATGGTGTTGTTGTCTTTCAGATTCATTCACGCTCACAACCGTAAACCTTTGACCTACAAGCTAGCAATAAACCCCCTTGCAGACCGATACAGCAAAGAGTTGCGCCGACCAAGAGGGCGTCTGACCAGCAAGGGATATAACGGAGGCAAACCGTTTGATTCTAAGGCTATCAAGGATGAAGATGTGCCAGACCATATTGATTGGAGACTAACAGGTGAGATATTTTTGTCCCCGCCGAACTCGTTCGGGATGGGGACTATAAAATGGGCTCTGACCGTGTGTCTGTGTGTCCGTGATGGAAATGTTAAGGCTTGGCGTCCAAAGACATTCGCTTGCCTGAGTGACATTCGCTCGTGATATTCGCTCAGACTTATTAGCTAAAACAGAGAGCGAATGTCGCTCTAATTACGCAAATATCGCTCTAATTGCGCGAATATCAGTTAAATCGATGAAAGTGTATGTCACTCACCCATATTGAAGTGCTGTGATGATTCAGTGAACAAACCCAAGAATATTCGGAGCGAACTTCGCTTCCACTCAGTCGTAAGTGTAAAGAATGTCATGATATTTGTTAAGCGAATGTCCCTGAATGATTGGTTTTCTCGGTAGTGTGAGCGATTGTCACTCGGGCAAGCAAATGTTTTTGGACGCCTCACCTAACTCAGATGTTAACCTAATGTTAACCTCTCAGAGACCGAGGGTCGCACGTTCTGAAACTTGGTGGGTAGGTGCCCCTTGACCATCCAAAGTCGAGTTGGTATTGGTTAGTGGATCAAAGGTCATTTCGGGTCATCAGGAGTCATTAAAGATCAAAGGAGGTCAAATGGGGTAAACCTTGGTGTACAGACATGAAACTTGTTGATGCCAAAAAATTTTGAGGTCACTTCAAGGTCATTAGGGGTCATTCAAGATCACAAGAGTTCAGCTCACTATGCATTACTGATCTCCACATTCGGCGGGGATCTATTTTAGGTAAAACGCAGTATGTGTATTGCAGATATATTGCAAGTTACTTCCTTTTGCCTTGGAGAAATCTTGCACAAATGAGCAGACGACTTCTATGTGTATTGCAGATATATTGCAAGTTACCTCCTTTTCCCTTGGAGAAATCTTGCACAAATGAGCAGATAATCAATTCTTTTACATAACTTAAGGGAGTATCTACTATATCAAACATGTGTAAATATAACTTTTAAGCATGGGATTTGATTGATATGAAATGGCATGTTTAAAGGAAGTATCTGCTATGCTTAATAAATGCACATACTGCGTTTTTACTTTGTTGGGCAGAGATTTAAATATGTGACCATCGACCACAAATCTCCAGTAAAGTCAACCCCTTGGCAAATTTGTTTTTAACTACAAATTCAAAAAGAATACATCTTCAGCTAAAAAATGACGGTTGTTTTCAAATTTGTATGACCCCATTTGAACCATATAGCCCTTGTCTTGGGGTTGGGGGAGGAGGGCAGCTAAGGGGTGGTAAGGTAATTTCCAAACATCTTCAAAAATTGACCAAGGTCATTTCAAGGTTACTGCTTTAACCGTTTAACCTTTGCTTCCCTCCCCCTCATGGCCCAAATTTTTAAAACTAATAGGTGATTTAATAGGTATGTTCAACATTTTGAACATTCCCATGGTCGTGATCTTGCCTGCACTCTCCTTGTATTTGCAACTATTGCCTTTGTTAAACCCTGAAATTATGGTGTTATGTGATACATCTAAATGACCTTTGACCTTGAGTGACCTTGACTTGACCTCCCATATCCTCAAGACAACTTTTTGAACATTTTTGAATTCGACTGTAAATGACCTTTGACCTTGTGTTACCTTGACTTGGTTATTGTCCTGGGTATCCTGATATACCATGACATATAATATAGACAAACAGATTTCCCAGTATTATTATATAGATAGATATTTAATGTCATTTTCAGTTACAAATAGTGTGTTTTTAAACAATAAATGATGTCAATTGTATTTCAGAAAAATGATTGTCCAGTGTGTGCATGCATCTAAATCGTACCATCATATTTCGTTATGCATGTGCAAGAAAGTCGTATCTGCAATGGCTGCCCTGAGTTATATCTATTTTACCACTTGTCACAAGAATGTGGAAAATCCCTCAAAATTCCGCTTGTCTTATATCAGTGGTTCTTGAAATGGTTCTTCAGGTGACGGTGTCACACCTGAAGAATCATTTCAAGAACTACTGACCCAAGACTAGAGATTATAAAGTGTGCAATCCAAATTTATGACAAATGGCAGCTATTGCAGATACGACTGTCTTGCACTCACATGACGATTTGATATGTATTATTCATATGACTTCACTGCACTAAACTTTATCTAAATGCACTAACATAGTTATAATAATGCCAAGGATATTGACACGAAATGGCTGTAGACACAATGATCGGGTGTGAGGAAGTGAATGGCTATGGAGCCGATGCCCACTGACGCTCAAGGGGATGACAACAAAAATAATGGAAGGAGGAAGGTGACTTGCATTGGTAATATTACAAGTTTGTTCCCCATTATTTTCTTCCTCTTGTTTGTTTAACTCATCTCTTTTGGTCTGCCACGGAACACTGAAGGACAAAAAGGCAACTTCAAGTTGACATTCTGAATAGCATCAGAAACTCTCCCGGTTGTAATATTTATACCAATCAATGCAAGTCACCTTCCTCCTTCCACCATTTTTGTTGCCATCCCCTTGAGCATTAGTGAGTATCGGCTCCACATAGCCATTCACTTTATCACATATGATCATTGTGTTTATAGCCATTTTGGGCGAGGTACAATATCATCGTGTCTATAGCCATTTTGGGCGAGGTTATTGACCCGATTATTGTGTCTTTGGGTGAGGCCATTAACATGATCATCGCGTCTATAGCCACTTCCATAAAATAATAATATTCCTTGTTAAAAAATAAAATATAATGACTTACAATGTTGTTTAATATCTTGTCAATACCTTTCCGTAATGTGTTTAGGTGCCGTTTCACAAGTGAAAGACCAAGGTACCTGTGGATCTTGCTGGAGTTTTGGAGCGGTAGGGACCATTGAAGGTGCATACTTTCTCAAGGTATGATTTGAAAGTAGGTTAACCATAAGGCCTAAAAAAATTGTTTGTTTGCCCTCCGCAACCGACCGTAAAATTCCAAAAAATTTGGGTCAGGATTTTTTTTTAAGACCCAAAATGTGAAAACTCACCATTTTCAATGGAAAATGTAAAATTTAGCAGTAGAAAATTTCATGTTTAGTAGTATGAAATGTGTGTTTCCTCTAAATAATGACCCACGATCGTTGATTAAGCCCTTCACTGTTTGTTATTTGAAAATTTTGACCGACCAACCCAAAATTTTCATTTTTTTGCACCGGAGGACAAACAAACAATTTTTTTAGGCCTAACTATGCTGGTTGCCTTGATCACTGAGATTTGCATAGCCCAGATTATAGAGTATGTTCCAATAAAAATGCAGGATTTCGGCAGTTCTGGAATTGCCCATTTTCAAAGGTAATGTCTGAAATCAAGTCTCATATCCAAATTTAGAGATGTCTGAGATTTTTTTTAATATTTCCAATGCTCCCAAGTGCTACATCAAATGATGAAAATTAAGGACTCCTACCTGATTTTAATCAGGGTGCAGCTTAGCTGAGAATCCCTCAGCTTCAGCCAGCCTCGTCCAGACTCAGCTTTTTGCAGCTATATGGAAATTGATGTGATTAACCAAGCGAATTAATAAGATCCGCAATGTGGATGTTATATATAGATACACATCAATTTATCCAAAATAATTAACTGTACCCAATAGATTGGGAATAAAAACTAAAAGAACTTGTATTTTACTGACTACAAATTACGGAAGCTGTGAAAAGCTGTATGATTCGGCTGGGCTAGCTTTCCCCAGCCAAACTGCACCCAAATAAATAGGTATGAGTCTTCAAATGTCAGATGTAAGCTAGGCACCGCTAGCTGAGAACTGATTTTCAACAAAAGTTCCTAAATTTAATTAAGAATTTCATCAAAAAATGCCAATAAGGAAATTAACGTTTTCCTAACAGTTTAGAGTTTCCTTACTGGAATATCTGATGAAATTCTTAATTATGTTTTATTGATATTCCTGATGAATATCTTCCAAGTTCCTAAATTTATTTCAAATGAAGTGATTAATTTTAGAAGTATATCAAGTTAGTTTTCATATAAAAGAAAACCAGAAAAACTGCCTAAATTGTAAGCACTGCTGTAAACTCGAACATTAGTGTATGTGTCAAACTTTAACCAAACCTGATCTCCTGTTACCAGATTTAAGATAGCAGACGTGCTTGCACTGTCGTAATCAGTAGGAAACCCCCCTGTGCGGGTATGTGCGCTCACAACCTTTTGACCATTTTTGACAAGTTGAATGATAACTTGACCAGGTTGATAAACACCTATGGAATAAGAAAAGACATAAGTACCAGGAACTCGACATGTAAATTTGTGTGTTGAAAGACTAAAATCCCCATTGAGATTTGTAGGAGTTTCATTGAAGGTTAGTATGGCACCATCAGAACCAGTCTGTGAGCTTGTTTTTATTGCAGTGAATGCAGACCTTCTGGTGCGCCCGGACTCTCCTTTGTCTCCTTTGGAACCATCTACACCAGGCTCTCCAGACAAACCTTGTCTTCCACTTGGACCTGATGGCCCTCTTGGTCCAATCTTTCCTGGCAGACCCCTTCCTGGTAACCCTGTTTGTCCTCTTTGTCCTTCCTGTCCAGGAAGACCTTGTCTAATATCCCCTTTGTCTCCTTTAATGCTTGGTCCAGGATTTCCTTTCTCTCCTCTAAATCCGTCTCGTCCATTTAGACCGTTAAGTCCAGCGGGTCCCGGGACTCCTTGACAACAAGCATTACACGTGTTTTCAGGTTGGGAAGATTGCTGGCTTTGGGACCCTTGTGGAGTTTGAGTATCAGCTGGGGATCCCAGTGATGAGATGATGACAATGGTTAACAGTATGACAGAAAGTAACATCTTCTTTATCTCTGGAAGTAATAGAGAGACAAAAATATTTAGAAAACAAATAGATATGTGACCCATCA
This sequence comes from Ophiothrix spiculata, assembly GCA_000969725.1. Lineage (NCBI taxonomy): Eukaryota > Metazoa > Echinodermata > Ophiuroidea > Amphilepidida > Ophiotrichidae > Ophiothrix > Ophiothrix spiculata. The sequence goes on from JXSR01S008842.1 coordinate 30,385, forward strand.
TATCGAAAGGTACCATACCTTAAGGGTCCCAAAATGAGAATTGTTTTTTGTGGTCTCATCTGAAAGATAATATAGCTTTAAAATGACACCTTGCTTTTGGTTATTGGATGTTCGATTGTAAAGTTACATCCAAATTGGTAAAAGGCATCGGGCTGATTCAGAAAACTATAGTTCTGAGAAAATTGAGTTTTAAGTTTTTGTTCAAAAGAATTTTTAATGGAGAGAGGATTTTTATCTTGGTTTTTACACATTTTTCTTATGTTTTGAATGTTGGAACCTGATTAATATAATAGAAAACACTTCAAATGTAATGTTTCTGATGAAATTCGAAATTCAACCTTGCACATGATTTTTGACTATGCTCAGGTACCGATGATCACTGAACATTCTTAAAAATGCAGAAACAAAGTATGTTTTTCTGCACAGGCCTGGATTAGAAATAATATTATAGAATAGAAAACACTTCAAAAGTAATGTTTCTCATGAAATTAGAAATTTGAAATTGGACATGATTTTTGACTATGCTCAGCTTCAATGGCCCCTATCTCGTAATTTAACCTTAAGGTACCTTTCGATATGACGGGACACATATTACTTTGAGAAGAAGGATTAGTTTCTATAAATAGGGTATTTTCTGTGTAGCATCTGAAATGTGATTACACAAACAAATTATCATGCCAGACACCCTACTGTTTGATGATCACAGCCAGATAATGTAGTCTCATTCAATAATGCACAAATTTTATAGCAGATAGTTGCAAGAAAATATGTTTACCAATCTGCATTGATAGATTCAGGCAAGGCGTCACTAGACTTCCTCACGGGAGTGAGAACTTCTCACCAACTGAATTCTATGATATATGGATAATTAGACCATCCAGGTCAAATATTTTTAAATGTACATGTATATATATCGATTCTTATTCAATTCCAAATACAAGTATGTAGAATTTCCCATTGAGCGACAATAATCAAATATATGACATTTCTAGGTAGGTATTTCTAAACAGACATTCTCATTTGGTAACCTTTGTGAAAAAGCCCATATTATCAGAATTCATCACCCTTCCATTTAATTTCCAAAGATAAAACTTCACTTTTGTTCCGTCTTTTATATGTGTCAGGCTTCAACGTGTTTTATTCTTTAAGTTATTTGTATAGGTCAAAGTTTTCTAACATCAATCTCTGCCTAAGCATTTCTATAACACTTTCTATATGTCTGTAAAAAGCAACAGTTTGAATCTTGAACAACCCTCCTCAAAATTGTGCGTTTCTTCATCATAGGCTTATTAATTCTAAGGTCAGGATTTCACCATCGCTTCATGTGCTTCCCAGAAAATATAGGCAAAGTTTCAACCTATTGGCAAATGTGAATAGGTAAAGCATTGCCCTTCCAATCCTTTCCATAGATAAGTAAGATTCAATTACATTTGAAATTACATTCTGAACTTCTAACAGCAAGCTCATTGTGTTAGGTGAGCTTGATAAAAAAAAATGTGACCATGTGCACTACTATATTTGTAAAAACCGTGGACGTTCTTTAATATATTGGCCTAAAGCAAAACAAAATAAGAACTTTAAATCCTACCTTCCTTGATATTGCATGAATAAAACTAATTTAACACACCAAGTTGCAGTGCAATTTTCCAAGTAAATCATTGGTGATAGTTTTAAAACATTATATCCATAAGGCAAAACAAAATAAGAACTTTAAATCCTACCTTCCTTGATATTGCATGAATAAAACTAATTTAACACACCAAGTTGCAGTGCAATTTTCCAAGTAAATCATTGGTGATAGTTTTAAAATGTTATATCCATAAAGAACTTTTATATGTTCATGCATGAGTCAAATGATTTTCAAATTGAGGGATGGGAAAATAAACCAGGGCCCATATTCATGAAACACCGCTAACTCTAGTTGGCTGCTAATCTATTGTATACCTGTCAGCATTTGACAGATAGACAAAGAGTTAGCAGCCAACTAGCAGTATTTCATGAATATGGACCGCTGTATGTACAGCTTAGATTCCTTTTATTTGTTTGTGGTGCAAGGTCCAACACTGCAGGTACAAAATAAAATGACAAACTTCTCTTTGACTTCAAAGTTCCAACAGTGGTATAAATTTCCCTATAATGACCTTTCACGACCAACAATGAAATATTGAGGGTGCAGCTGCACCTCCTCTGGCCACACCACTGCTACTTCCAGTCCCGTTACTTTGCAAAACGCACAGAGAATGCACCGCAAATCGATAAAAGGAATCTGAGCTTACATTTATTAAACTAAAATGTCATGGTACTTACTTGTTTTCTTGCGCTGTGGTTCTTGTAACAGATTCTTGTTAAAAAACAAACCAGATATCCTGATTTTGTCAAACACTATTCAACTTGCATGATGAGCTCCCAGGATGAACTTTTTGTCATTTGTATAAAATGGATGTGATGCTAGCAGAGTACAGTCTAGTCCTAGAGGCTGTTGTTTATTAAGTGGTACCACTTTTCATTTCCAGAAAGTTTTATAGCACTGACATCATTTTGGAATAAACCAGGGGAAAGCTCTCATATTTTTGAAAAGTTTTGGTTGTATGTTTTATTTACACATGACCTCGGTTTCAAATTTCTTGGAGGTTATTAAACTTTATATTTCCTATATCCTTATGAAAAATATGGTGTGATCAGGGAAACCCCAATGCATGTTGCAACCTGTATGATCTTTGTTTTCCGCATTACTGTGCTATTTGACTTAAAGAAGATCGCGGTGAAAAGTTCCTACGAGTAGATTTTGTTTATTTTTTGTCAGTTAATAGATAAGAGTCTAAACTTCAAAATTCAGAAATAAAAAATGGGGGTCACCGACCATCCAAGCGCGCTATGACGTCATATATGATGACGTCATTTTTCTTTAAATGAACGATAACTTGAAAACTCGAGCGTTAGATTACTTGGTGTAATTAACTTTTTTTATCTGTTCAATGTTATACAACCGAATTTTGACATTTCCGATGATGAAAAGTGTTTTTTAGATTTTACCCCATGTAATTTCATCTCACGCTATCTTTTTAAAACAGTCGGTGACCCTATAATTTTTTTCTCGATTTGACATCCACTTGACATTCACAATTGACCAGCCAAATATTAAAAAATTCTACTCGTAGCAAATATGTGAAAAATCAACATTTTTTAGTATAGGAAAACACACGTAAAAAAAATTATCACTGAAGGCCCGTTGGCTCGGGAGCACTTGTAGCAACTCGTTACTATTTCGCGCTATTTTCGGCGCTTACCGGGAAGGCAATGCGTAAAAAGGTAGTGCGCGCGTTGCGTTTTGCGTATTAGGCGCAAATCTTACGCTTAGATACCACACGCGCTTTTTGTTAAAATCTTCCCGCCACTGACCAACAAATTCTGTTACACTGCCCTCTTGAATAAACACCACGATCGTCTTTAAGACCATTTTCTCAATTTGCAATAGTTTTTTAGTACTCAAGTGTGTTAGGGTTATGGCTGGTATCATAGAGACACAACTTAAACAAACAAATTGCTTTTCTATTGTCACCTTCAAACTACTAATCTAAACCTTTGAATGATTTGTGTTTAAATGTTCTAAATTTCACAAAACAGCATTTTTTGCTCACCTATGGGAAGCTTTCTGACAGCAACTCACTTGTTATGTTTTTCTTCAGCCCCGATCTTGTCACATGGTGGCGCTGTGACAAGGTGTAGTTATTGAGAATGAGCACCACTTTGGGGTGGTGCTGTATGTCTCAATTACGAATGTCTTTGAATGATTTGTATTTACTGAACATACATCAAACTTTGCCATTTTCTGCTATAAATCACTGTGGAAAAAAGGTTGGTCTAGAAAAATCAAAAAATTGTCAAAAGGGTGGGGTTCAGAGAATTTTCAGTAAAACGCTCTCACCTGTGGTAACAGGTGGTTCTGGCCATATCCCTGTCCCGTGACGGGGGTCCAGGGGTGTCACCCTGGCTGGCTGTCAATTAAGGGGGTACTCCTATGGGGGTGTCCACAATTTCGAGACTCACGGTCATCCAGGGTCAAAAGAGGTCATTTTCGAAAATCCTTTATAACGCTTCTTCATCTACAGATTTTGACCGATTTCGACAAAACTTGGATGGGGCATCCTTTTGCGTGGATACCTTCGGGGTGTTCAGGAATTTTTGGAGGTCATTCAGGGGGTCATTGGGTCAAGAAAAGAGTCAATTTTTTTTTAAAATAATCAAAACACAGTACCTGACCATAGAAAGGTGCTAGATTTTTTTAACTTGCATTGATAGATTGATGAAAATATACTGAAGAGATTGATGGTACCATTGACCCCAAAGGTCAAAGTTCACAGGTCAAAGGTCAACTCATTTTAAAATAATAATCAAAATCAGTATTTGACCATAGGAAGGTGCAAGATTTATTGCACTTGCATTATACTGAAGATATTCGTGGTACCCTTGACTCCAAAGGTCAACGTTCACAGGTCAAGGGGCGAATTTTAAATATGCCCTGATTGACTTGAAATTTGTCAGGGATGTACTTTACAAAATCTTGAGCAATATATAAATAGTCTTATTTAAACTCATAATGATTTGTATTGTAATAGTGCATGGGTTCTGGGCCATTGGCTCTCTGGTTACCTATAATTTTGACTACGTTTGAGAGATCAAGATAAAAATCAAAAATTTGAGAAAATCATCCTAGATGTTTGCTTCTAGATTCCAAAAAGTAAAAAAAGGTTCACAATTTCATAACTTAAGTTTTAGTTAGGCCTTCCAGAAAATATTTAAGAGTCCAAAAAGACAGATTTGGCCTTTTTAGTCACAGTCACTCATTATGATGAAAAATCTGATATCATTATCACTCCAGCATGTAAATTCACCTGTAAAAATGTTGACTTTTATATAATAATTGTGTACAGCTTATTTCACTCTAATTGTGACCCACATGTCAAATTGCTAGAATTTTTAGATTTTAGATATTGCTATCTGGCGACAAATTTGACATACACTTTTTTCACATTTGAATGAAGGGTTAATACCTACAGAATGTAATTTTCATCCCAGTACCTAAACCACTCATCACTTTCATTGGATTGGGCTGGTCACACATCATTTGAATAATGGTTTTTGTGTTTGTGACCAAGTTAGGTCATTTGCTAAATTTCCTCAAACAAACAATTTCTCCTTTTACACACTTCAACTTTCACACAATATTTCAATTTTTAGACACTTTGACACACTTTTACATAAAACAGGTACAAATTATTGAAATACCCCCTTTTTATACATTTCAAGTACACTTTTACAAAATCATCCCTGACTTGTCTTAAAGCAATACAATAAGATTTTGATCAAAAATGGTTTATAGTAAAAACAGCATAAAATTGAGGAATGTGACTATCTAAAAGCGTTTCAAGTGTATTTTGTGAAAACAAAAAATGTTTTGCCACCAAAAATGGATAAAAAGCACATGCATACTTTCCTATACTAATACATGTTGAATTAAATTTGGGATACCGGATTTAATTCAACAAATGGTCATAACAGAAAAAGTAAGCATCTTTGAGCCAAATCGTTTGGAGGCTAGGGTATTCATATCTACCAAAAACAAACCCAATAAGCCAAAAAAATCTGAAGTCATGAGTGACAGGGGACGCTTCATTTTTAACACTTTATAGTATTGCTTTAACATTTCAAGAACATACAAAATAAAATACCTTTTTGATATTGGGCTTATGAAATGATCAATGCAAATAATAAGGAAGTGTGTTAGAATGTTGTCCCGATGATACCCTGTCGTGCACTTTTGATACTCAATAATGTTCTAAGGAAAACAAATAACAGGAAAGTATACCTTTTTGATATTGGGCTAAGTTATGAAATGATCAATGCAAATAATAAGGAAGTGTGTAAAAATGTTGTCCCGATGTTACCCTGTCATGCACTTTTGATACTCAATAATATTCTAAGGAAAACAAATAACAGGAAACTATGTTGTAATGTTAGCGCAATTTTGAAAATACCAAAGTTATCTTTCCCACATACCACCTAAGATGCATGTCATCAACAAACTATGTTTTAATAGGGGCATTGGCCCAGGATAAGTTCAACACCCAGGGGGAATGGGGGGGGGGGTAACTGGGTATTCCGACCGGGTAACAACCCCACGTTACCAAAAAGGTGAGACCTGGACAGGTCTTTGAGACTTGCAATATAGGGTATCAAAATCGACCCGATGCTTTGCAAGTCTCACATATGGTATCGAATTTGGCCTTTAAGTCTCTGGTAAGGTATCAAACTAAGAAAGAATGGTTGAATTAATGACTGACGTAGAAAGATAGAACATTGATGCCCTCAAGACCCCCATATTCATATTACATCGGAATCGCGGGCCACTGCTAAGGGTGCCACGGGCCAGATTTGGCCCGCTGGCCGCTATTTGAGAATGCCTGTTCTATTCCAAAGCCCACAAGCTGGTCCAGAAATTGTGGATTAGATGCTTGCTCCCACAAGGGAAGTTGAGCTCCCCCTTCCAGCCTCTTGCTAGTAGACTTTAAGTAATACTGTTTTTAAACTTGTATAGAGATTTTTCGGTACAGTAGGCTTATTTGCATCTTTATAGCGGCCATAATTTGGTGTAGCTTTGACTTGCATTTGAATAAAAACATCTTTAAAAAAAAAATCCGCCTGCCCACATTTGCTCAAAAAAGTTGTGGAGGACAACCAAACAATTTTTTTATGTCCTTATTGTAGTAAATCACCCACTTGGGTCGGTGCACTTTTCAACTGGGGAGTTTCAATTCCCATCCTCCCTATTCTCCCCGGATCTTGCTCAACATTGTAGTACTAACAGTATTAAAATGTAAACAAAATAAAAACAACAACTTGAAAAATATTTTCAAAAGATCAAAATTCTCAAAGAAAAAACAAACTTTTTGAAAATCTGAAAATTAGGCGCGGTATATTTTGTACAGTAAAAACTTTTTCCCTGTTTCAAAAAATAGGGGCAGGCGGTGAAGGACAACCAAACAACTTTTTGGGGGCCTAATCAGCTGATTATTGTAGCAAATTCACTCAAAATGTAAATGATGTACCATACTACGTCACATAATAACCCTCATTATGCACTCACTGTCTAGGGTTATCCCTGTTGTTATCTGTGCATTAATCCGAAGTTATTCACGACATTCCGCGAAGTGATATATATCTTTTCTCTGGTGAGAATATCAGAACACCCAGAGAGCAAAGGTAGTTGGTTCAACATTGGCCCAACGTTGGGCCAGCTAACTTTGCTATCTGGGCATCATAGACTTTAAGTTGAAGTTATTTGAAAACCCAGTGATATTTGCTATCAGTAAATACAAAGTATCTTTCAAAATTGTATTTAAAATCATTTAATACCACTTTGGAAATAACAACAACGTAGATCACAGCCATGCCAGAGGAAATAAAAGTAATATGATAGCAGTCCCAAATCATACAAAAAATCAGGCATGTATGGATAATGTTATGATTAAAAGAGTCTCAATTATCTTTCTAATTTTAAATCAATTTTAATATAAAGTGTACTCTGAAAATCAGAATAAAATATGCCCATTATACAGATATACTGTCCACTTTCAGGTCTTCAACAGTCAATATTATGATAATCAAGCATAAAAAGTTTAGAAAACCATATGGTGCCACACCACAAAATAGCTCCCCATTGACTTACTGTACAAAATGGCTTCCAAAAAACACCAGAGAACTCATTAGTAAAGCAACTGGTTTCTTCAACACTGATTTTTCTTAATTGATTATGATCGCTTTTTTAAAAAATAATGAAAAGTGTACATTTTCGAGATACGGTGCATTGAAGGTAATACCGCCCCCATCACTGATAGCCACATTTTGTATTTCCAGAATTTCATGCATTTTGAATACTCTTGGATATAAACCTAACTCCATGATTAGAACAAAATATACGACAAACATATTGTCCTACACTTTTTGAGGTCCTCATTTAGGAAAGGGCAGTCAATTTTGCAGATTTTTGAAATGCGGGATAGCGACGCCAGTTTATTTAGTGTAGTGGACTCATATATGTGGATCGTCATATCGAAAGGTACCTTAATACCGGCATAGTACATTACGAGATACGGGCCATTGAAGCTAAGCATAGTTAAAAATCACGTCCAAGGTCAAATTTCTATTTTCATTAGAAATGTTATCTTTGAAGTGTATTCTATAATATTAATCAGGTTCCAACATCCAAAACATAAGAAAAATGTATTAAAAACCAAGCTAAAAATCCTCTCTCCATTCAAGATTTACTAAGTACAAAAACTTTAAACTCGATTTTCTCAGAACTATAGTTTTCCGAATCAGTCCGATGCCTTTTACCAATTTGGGTGTAACTTCGCAACCGAACATCCAATAACCAAAATCAAGGTGTCATTTTAAAGCTTAAAATCTAAGCTTTCAGATGAGACCAGAAAATGTAAAGAGCACTTCAAGTTCAACTAGAAAAAAAATAATATTAAGTGCAACAGGTGTTTCATTAAGATTATTTTTTTTTAGGGGGGGGGCAAAGAATAAAATAGAACGCAAAATTACTATATTTAAAGGGGAAGAAAGAAAGTGTGTTTAGGGGAATGGACGATATGGTCTAGCTGCTAGAGAAATTCTAGATAGTATTAATATGTTCAAAGGTGAAATTTATGATTCTAATGTGATGAAAAACCTCACCTCTTTTCTAGCTAAATAAAAAGAAGAGCACAACATAAATGTATCCTGAAAATTTCAAATTCCCATAGGCTACTGTGTTGTAAATACTGTTGAGCCCCCGGCAGTAATAAGAAAATGACACATTTTCTCGCTTTCCTCAAAAATGCAAGCACATTTGAAAGAATGGTTTGGGGATTGTAATCTATACCAGTCAAGGATTCTTACTAGCTAAAACACTCTATTTTTGATAGAGGTGACCTAATAAGGATGAAAAGTGAATCATGAATTGCCCCTTTAAGAGGGCCTTAATCTGTTAGTAAATCCCTGTTGATAAATTAGTTACTTTTTTGCTTTTCTCTGCCTTTCTGTTTTCCAGTATGGAAGAAGGATGCGTTTCTCTCAACAGAACTTGATGGATTGCTCATGGGAATATGGAAACAATGCGTGTGACGGTGGCGAGGAATGGAGAGCTTATCAATACATTATTGATCACAAAGGATTGATGACTGAAGAGGATTATGGGCCATATATCGATCAGGTAATACTCTAGCGTAAAAACTTGAGTTTATACCATAGATTTATAGGGGAGATACCAAGCTTTGTATACCAGCCTGTGTAATGGCGTCTTCCATGGAGCTCAAATTGGGGGTATTCGGGTTCACTCGGTTCCTGCCAAAATTAACTCCGAGTGCCGAGACTTGGTTACGCGTAGAGACATCCTGCGCAAATAATACTTAACACGAATGATGCACCAACCTTTGCGTGCGTGCGTGCGTGTTTCAATATTTGCGCATTATGACAAGGTGCGATGCATCATCGACAAGCTATCGGCAAAAACCTGAATACCCCCAAATTTTGTCTCCATGCCGGAATAAAAATGGCAGCGTGCCTTGTATCTCCCTTGTAAATCTATGGTTTAGACTGAACCCGATATCAGAATAGCCCTCTGCATGTAAGAAAGTATAACTCCAGGCGGCACAGGACACAATTTTCTAGAAGTTACTAGATTTAGGGACAAGGGATTTCTAAATGCAACTTTAGGATGCATTTTACGTGTATTATTATTAATATATTATATCATATTTTTACCTTTCCTCAAAAAATTACAAAAGTGTTCTTATAGTAATAATCATAATTATGTTATTCAAAATCTGCTGGGTTTCACGCGTGAACCCCACTGTTTATAGATAGCTCATATTTTTTACCGATTAGGTATATAATTTTAGTGACCAACCCGGAAGTTGTATTTTTCCACGAATTTTCTAACGGATTTTAACGTCAGAGGCGGCAGGACGCGATAAGTAGGGATGGGCTATGATTACCAGTAAAAGTTGTCACAGCCACCCTCCTCTGTATAACCCTTCAACTATCTTATTCCTGTTTTTGAATCAAGGCATGCCACTCCTGAAAAGGTCGTCCCCCCCAAAAAAAAATGGTAATACTATTTTGCACTACTTTTTAGCTCTAAAGTAAAAGTACCATAGAAAACAGTACTTGATATTTAAACATCAAAATTTACCGTACCTAATTTGGCAATAGGTGGATATTTGGGTTTCAGCAAGATTTTTAACCAAGTGCCACCCCTTCCCTCCCCTTATCCAACTTCATGACCTTGACAAGGTCCAGTCAGGATTGTAGAAATGTAATCCTCATAAAAATTGAAGGAAAAATTATGACTCCTTGGCAAAGATTCTGAGATCCCTAGCCCAAACCCCTCAATCGCACTACCCATTAGTTGTCACTTCTGAAAGCTGAATGCATAAAAGTAAACAATTGCTTTTTCTATGCATTTTGCTTGAATATCTGCCCATATATAGAGGATAACTCCAAGAAGAAGCTATAGAAAAAGTGATTGCTACTTTCATGAATTGCCCCATTGATCGATCGATCAATCGATTGATTTGTTTCTCTAGAATGGTGTATGCCACTACAACCAAAGCTATGCTAAGGTTAAGATTGCAAGCTATACCAATGTAACGAGCGGTGATCAGGACGCTTTGAAGAAAGCCATTGCTGTGCATGGACCTGTTGCCGTCGGTATTGATGCCGCTCATCTAACGCTAAGCTTCTACTCAGACGGCATATACTATGACCAAGATTGCGGTAAGTGTCACACACAATTTCCAGTTACTTGAAGATGCTGCACCCAGATTGTGGTTAGTGTCAAGAACATTCCCCCTTCGACCCCTTCCACCCCCTCGCTGCTACCTATGGACCTCTTGCAGTCAGTATTTATGACACCCATCTTAGGATCAGTCACACATCTCCATATAGATGACACCCATCTTAGGGATCAGTCACACATCTCCATATAGATGATACCCATCTTAGGGATCAGTCACACATCTCCATATAGATAACACCCATCTTAGTCACACATCTCCAGATAGATGACACCCATCTTAGGGATCAGTCACACATCTCCATATAGATGACACCCATCTTAGGGATCAGTCACACATCTCCATATAGATGACACCCATCTTAGGGATCAATCACACATCTCCATATAGATAACACCCATCTTAGGGATCAATCACAAATCTCCATATAGATGACACCCATCTTAGGGATCAGTCACACATCTCCATATAGATGACACCCATATTAGGGATCAGTCACACATCTCCATATAGATGACACCCATTTTAGGGATCAGTAACACATCTCCATATAGATGACACCCATCTTAGGGATCAGTCACACATCTCCATATAGATAACACTCATCTTAGGGATCAGTCACACATCTCCATATAGATAACACCCATCTTAGGGATCAGTCACACATCTCCAGATAGATGACACCCATCTTAGGGATCAGTCATACATCTCCATATAGATGACACCCATCTTAGGGATCAGTCACACAGCTCCATATAGATGACACCCTCTTAGGGATCAGTCACAAATCTCCATATAGATGACACCCTCTTAGGGATCAGTCACACAGCTCCATATAGATGACACCCATCTTAGGGATCAGTCACACATCTCCATATAGATGACACCCATCTTAGGGATCAGTCACACATCTCCATATAAATGATACCCTCTTAGGGATCAGTCACACACCTCCATATAGATGACACCCTCTTAGGGATCAGTCACAAATCTCCATATAGATGACACCCTCTTATGGATCGGTCACACATCTCCATATAAATGATACCCTCTTAGGGATCAGTCACACATCTCCATATAGATGACACCCTCTTAGGGATCGGTCACACATCTCCATATAAATGATACCCTCTTAGGGATCGGTCACACATCTCCATATAAATGATACCCTCTTAGGGATCAGTCACACATCTCCATATAGATGACACCCTCTTAGGGATCAGTCACACATCTCCATATAAATGATACCCTCTTAGGAATCAGTCACACATCTCCATATAGATGACACACTCATAGGGATCGGTCACACATCTCCATATACTTGATGCCCTCTTAGGGATCGGTCACACATCTCCATATAGTCTTGATAGCTCAGTTGGCAGAGCATGTTGAAAGGGCTAAAAATAAAAACTGCAAATTGAAGTGAAGGAAAAAATTCCCTTTCTATATTGCTTTTTGTTTGACAACATTAGGAGATTCGGTTCAAAAGTTATGGTCAAAAATGTACCTTCACAATTTCTTCTACCTCTAATTTTGTGAAAATAATTATTTTTGCCAACAGCACACCAATTGACCCCCATAACTCAAATTCCCATTGGGCAATTGACAAAATTGTGGTACAGCTCATAGTCTAATTTGTATGTTTTAATATGCCTTTTACCAAATCTCTTTAGGATTGATCGTTTGTTAGATATATCCTGTGCACAAGGATGACATATCTTTAAATTTCACTCTGGAGATATCGGCAATTTAGTCTAGAAACACTTTTGTGTATTTTACAAATGTTGTTTCAAGGTTTTATGATTAAGTTAATCAGCCCTTGAATTGTTACAAATAATAGTGAAAATTAGAGACCAAAATCTTATTTAGTTTTGGAGATATTAATTTTGAAAGTGGAAAATATTAAATATCGTAGCTTTCATGATCATGATTTTTTTTATATATCTTCATCTGTAATAGAGTATTTGAAGAGAAGGGGTCTGGTGCAGAGTCTCTGTAATTTTTTTCCAACTACCAGACCCAAGCACAGGGAATAAATATATGAAAAGAAAAAAATATCACAGCTTGAGAAAACAATAAAATACATAAGAAATAAAATCACACACTTGGAGTCGTGAAGGTACATTTTCGACCATAACTTTTAAACCGAAGCTCCAATTGTTGTCAAATAAAAAGTAATAGAAAGGGATTTTTTCCCTTCACTTCAAGTTGTAGTTTTATTTTTAGCCCTTCCATCATGGAGTACCCCCTTAATAAACCAGCTCAAATACTGGTCAAGGCTTCTTGGTTTGTTTTTTTGTTTGTTTGTTTGTTGTTGTTTTTATTATTATTTCCTCAAGTCTTGGTCCCTGCAATGGGAGGGAAAGAATAAAGATTTGTGCATATTTCACCTTGTGAACTAAGTATTAATTTCTCATATTTTTCACTAGAAATAATTTGTTTCTTCATCTAATGTTTCTTGCCAGAGAAGTGAAGAGAGACATGAATTTGGACTGATGGCCTGCAGATTAAATCTAGTGCTTCGATTTTTCTCTTAACTTGTTTTCTCATGAAGCAAATGCACGAAATAGACACATGCACATTCCTATCCTATTACATGTTGAATTAAATTCAGGATCCCGAAATTCCAAAATTAATTCAACAAATTGCCATAACTGAAAAAGTATGTAACTTTGGATCAAATCATTTTGAGGGTATCAATATCAAACGAAACCCAGTCGGTCAAAAAATCAGAAGTCATGGGTGACAAGGGCATGCTGTAAGTAAGATCTTATAGTATTGCTTTAATAAGTAGAAATAAAAAAGAGGTTCCTTGCTACAAGACTGAAATGTACAGCAGAAACTCATAATGAAGTTTGGGAAAAAAAAATAGTCTTGTTCTATCAGAGTTCTTAAAGTTTTTGAAATTAGTATGAAGTTTCGGGGGTGTTCGATTTTGTTCGGGATGGTCTCAAGCTGTTCGTCTTGCAGGGCTGTCTGTACGAGGTGGTGTTTTCCAGTGTCTACGATCAACTGTTGCTATGGTTACAGATCGATATAAAGTTTATGTTATTTGCACCAAATGTAAATAAGGAGTTTTTCTTGATACCATAGAAACGATTGATCGAAGACTTTGGAAAGTGTTGCTTTGTGTAGGCGGTTTTGAAAGGACGAAGGGTTTGGGACCGTTTTGAGCGGGGTCGGACACTTTTGGGATTTTTGACTCCCATAGGCCCAATATGTGACCCCTGTAATCACCGTTCATGTTTTTTGTTATATCTCAAAAACCCTTCATCAGATATGGGTCGAAGTATACTTTTTCTGCTCCCTTGTGATGGGAGGAGCATGTTCGAGTGGTTTTAAACAAAGTTTGACCAATTTTGAAATTTACCCCCTGCAGTGACTTTTGCCCCCCTCCTGCAGGGTCCCATGCAGCGGACTGATTTTGTGTCTGCCCTGGTGTTGTTGCCTGTGGTCCGTGGAGCCCAAATGGATGGGACACATTGAAATAATTTCTTGTTGCAGTTTTACCCCTAAAATGGGGTTTTGCTCCCTAGGTAATATGTATGTATGATATTGTAAATAAAGTGATTTGATTGATTGATTGATTGATTTAATTGATTGATTGATAACTATAGACAGAATATATCCAAGTTTTTCATGAATTTGTCAAATTTTCATTATTTTTTCAGGTAATACACCAGATGACCTTGACCATGCTGTGCTAGCTGTTGGCTATGGCCAAATGGGAGACAAGAAGTTCTGGATCATCAAGAATTCTTGGTCAACATACTGGGGAAATAACGGCTATGTATTGATGGACTGGAAAGACAACAACTGCGGAGTTGCGACAGATGCTACGTTTGTTACGCTTGTTTAAACAAAGGGAAAAGAAAGATAAGTGTGTTTAGGGGAAGGGGGGGAAGTTATGGATCATCAAGAATTCTTGGTCGACATACTGGGGAAATAACGGCTATGTATTGATGGACTGGAAGGACAACAACTGCGGTGTGGCGACAGATGCTACGTTTGTTACGCTTGTTTAAACAAACAAAGGGGAAGAAAGGAAGTGTGTTTAGGGGGAGGTGGGATGGGATGTTCTGGACATTCATACACTCCGTGTGTGCTGCGCGTGTCACCTAGCCAATCAAAACGCAAGAATATAAAGTACGCGGAGTGCAGTGGATCTTCACAATGCACTGCGCTCGTTGCGTACAGGTTTGCGTGGCGGGCGTTTAGTGCGTATGAATGATTCATTGTTTTTGTCGGGTGATTTTTTATTTAGTTTAGAGAAATTTTGATGGTCATATTTAATTTAAAGGCCTTATTTCTTTTCACAAAAGATGCAGTGGATTTTCACAATGCACTGCGCTTGTTGCGTTCCGGGTGTTTAGTGCGTGTGAATGTTTCATTGTTTTTGTCGGGTGATAATTTATTTAGTTTAGAGAAGTTTAGGATTTTGATGGCCATATTAACGGCATTTTCTTTTCACAAAAGATACAATATTATTTTTCTGTCGTGTATGAATTAGATTAATAAATTTGCATTCCATAACGCTCGTAAAATGAGACAAAATCAATGCACTTGCGGTAAATTTTGATTGCTGTCCAATGCACTCGGCCCCTACGGGCCTCGTAATTGAACGCATCAAAATTGACCGCGCGTGCATTATTTTTGTCTCATTTCACTCGCTTATGAAATGCGCATTTATTAACCTATAATTAATAAATTTGCATTCCATAATGCTCGTCAAATGAGACAAAATCAATGCACTTGCGATAAATTTTGATTGCTGTCCAATGCACTCGGCCCCTACGGGCCTCGTGAATTGGACGCATCAAAATTGACCGCGCGCGTGCATTGATTTTGTCTCATTTCACTCGCGTATGAAATGCGCATTTATTAACCTATAGGTAATTGTGGGGTGGCCACTGGCACTGGCAATATGTTTTGTTACATTTGTTTAAACCAATAGTAAGGAAAAAGGTGGTGCTATTTTTGTGTGTGTGTGTGTGGGGGGGGGGGTTAGGTTGTTATACTGAAATTGTCCATAGAGCTAGTTTGTATATTGTTAGTTGTGATATGCCCCTGCCAAGGTTGACCTGGAGGATCACCTTGGCTGTAACTACATGTCACCATTAAGGTGGTCTCAGAGTAGCTGTCATTGCGGCACACAATGTTGCGGCAGAAAATCAAACATTTGCAATTTCGAGTTGTTGTACTGTAGCACGAGACATTTGCATATTGCCGCAATGGTCTGTCGCATGAAAAGTTGAATTTATTCCAACTCAAATATCGTGTCATTGCGACCATCACGACAGGGTAATCGATATATCGGCTTGTCGAACGGCAAGCAAAATTTTTGAGATGCGTCAAGGTTGAGTTTGTGCACTTTAAATTTTTGACGTCATACTGGTTGCACAACAACACAACAGGCAAGTCTGAAACCAGCTTAAGTAGCTTTTTCCCCTCAGTGATCTTGAGACTATCCTTCTATTTCCTATTAACACTTCGGGGCAATAGTTTTTACTATTGCCATTATAAGCATTCAATATTTGTTTAACAAACACTCCCTACCTGCACACATATTTTGCAGGTCAAATTTGTATGCAGTTGCCATGTTTAAAGCACATGGACAAGGGGTCAGAGGGGCACCCACCCTCCATAAAATTTGCAAAATTCATTGAAATCAATCCTAATTTGGACCATTTTTTGGTACAAATGTCAACAAACACCTTCTCAGAGTCCTGTAGAACTCAGCACCTAGACCCAGCACTGCACTACATAGGGCATTTACAATTAGCAATGTTTCTTATTACAATATGGAGCACTTCAAAACTGGCTTAGCACAGATAGAATTCCTAGAGCTATTTATTTTTCTAATTTTTTGATATAGGGTGTTTTCATATGTGCTTATCACATTTCTGAAATAAAAAATGGGGTTCACCGACTTAGTTTTTTAGGAAAAACCATTTCAAAAACACTATGTTTTACCATTGACCTCTATGGTAAAATCAAAATAAATCGGACAAAAACACTTATAATTAAAAAAAAATGGCTCTATTTTTTTCTCTCTTTTTCACATATGTTTTGGTCCTTATATAGTTCTTTAAAAAAATGTAATAAAAAAATATGGTCACCGACTTACTTTTTGAGATATTAAGCAAAATTAAGCAAAAAATTGGCATTTTTTTAGCAATGAGTAAAACCTTATAAGCACTGTGCGCTTTGAGCCCTGAGTCATCAGGAGTAACGCGCATGGTTTTATGCATGAATATAAAAATGACGCACGTGTAAGATCGCGTTATATTAAAGCGCAAGATACAGTACGCCAGAAAGTACACTAAAAGCCCGGGATAAATACTTTGAAATTGTGTCCAACACCGCTGATATCAGCTCACTCGTGTCCGACACCCATTCTGTGCTTGGCCACCTTAACCGGCGGTTGACCGCCTGGAACCTCCTGTTCTGGGCAGTTGATTTTGTTCTGAACAATGGCAACCGCCAGTTCCGGGTGGTCAACCGCTGGTTGAGTTTTGAAGTGATCCCTTAAACTTTGTCTAGATTTCAACGACAACTAAGCAATGCTACTAAGTAAGGGTTAAAACATAGTTGGCCTCCAAACAAACTTTTCGCTACCAAACATTTGGTTGTGACGTCAAAATGACAAGTGACTCAAAATAAAATAACTTCAACACTGAGTTGAGACCAAATACAATTTTGCACTAAATTGCACATATATTGAATTGCCATATATATTGCACCAAATGTTTGTTACCGGTTCATACTTTAAATTTGATCGCAAATATTTGGTAACGTCATGACCAAATGTTTTGTAGCAAAAATTTTGTTTGAAGGCCGACTATATTTTGAGTCAAAGAAACATCTCTTATTTTACACCTTGATTTAACAACTAAAATTTGTACAGGTATGGCAATGTATAGCAGTTTTTTACCTCTGTAAATCGGCAATACTTTGTTATCATATAGATATAAAAGGCATGTATAATAGTGTATGAAACTGATTATCAACATTTACTATTTCAGATAAGAGGTGACCATTGACAGTTTTGAATTTTTACCAAAGTCAGCATGATTCAACTTAATTTTGCAACTTGAAATTTTGCAAAATGTTCTTAACTTTTGACCTTGTAATGATAGATCAAAAAAGAGGTCACTATATGAATTTTATGATGTTGTTTGTAAACCAGTCTTTGACTTATGTGACTTAAATTGACATTTTGTCGTCCATGTTTTATTATTAACAAAAAATTGTATAAAGTTTCAAAGAAAAACAAAGGTTAAATATTTTAGGCTTGTAACTAAATACCTTGTACTTAATAGGTAGCATCAGGTTGTAAAATTGTAATAATATTAATAGTGTAAATGTGTAATATTTGGTCAGATCTTTCTTACAAAAATTTTTGTTTGAAAAAAAATAATGTGCAAGTTAAGCAAGAGACATGCACGGCGTAGCAGTTTAAGTCCCCGACTCCTAATCACCGAGTATTGAGCGTTGTGGGTTTGAATCCTATTGGTGGCGTATATAGCATCCTTGAGCAAGATACTTACCCTCATTCTTGATTTCTTCAACGCTGGGAAGGTAACAGACTGCCTGGATAGGAGGTGTGGCGAATCCCTCACCGCAAATATAACAAAATTGTGGAATCTGGTCCAATCGCTTCAAAAGGGAGATGGGCACTCCCAACACAGGCCGTCCCCTTTACCTCTTTTTCAGCATGCACTATATCCCTTATCATATGTGGTTAGAGATGGATGTATATAAGGATATTCTAAATTTACTCAGATCAGAACAAGTGCAATTACTTAACTTTTGACCTGAAATAAAACAAATGTGACCATCCATCATGAGCCTCCAGTAAAGTCTGCATTTTTCATTTTGAGCTACAGTACAAAATACAAGTTGTATTCGGACATTACTAAGGTTTTTGCGGGTTAAAATTGTTCATGGCTTTCACAGGCTATTTGCTAAGTTTTAACTTTCATTTCAACTTAAAATAAAGCTACTAGACACAGTTTAATTAAACATGTGCATAAAATGAAAACTTCAATGCAGGTTTTCTGAATTTTACATATTCTGACCCCCATGCTTTGAACAATTACACCTTAAATAATGGGCATCTTATAAATGTGAAACAAGTATAATTGTAAAGGTGAAAGTATGTCAAGTTCTATGTGAAAATGCAATAACATAGAATTGATGACTTGTGGCTCTGGAGTTTTGTGGTGGATGGTCACATAGAACTTTGCATCTTGCCACTCAGAAAGTTCTTTCCATAGATTCTATCCAGATTATGGCACCAAAATGGCCTGGTAAAAAGTTGGCATTAAGCCATATATTTAGAGGTGAGGTATGTGTATCTGCAGTAGCTGCCATTTTACATAAATTTGAATTACACATTGTTGAATTCCAGTCTTGGGTCAGTGGCTTTTGAAATGGTTCTTCTGGTGACTGTTTAAAAACATATGGGAGAGAAATTTTTGAGAATTTTTCGCATTCTAGAGACAAGGTATTACATTTACAACATAATTCAGCCATCGCATATACAACTTTCTTTTACTCACATGACAAGTTTGAAAGTGTCTCTAATGGAACCTTTTTTGTGAAATGTTATATTTTTTTGAGCATTGTGTTAAACGTTATGCAATAAAGTACCTTTTGATAAGAAAATGTGCTTTCTTTTCTAAATTGTCAATCACTTGTAGAAGCTTGTTTCAGAGTCCAGTCAGGGCCCTGTCACTGCTATACTTTGCCAACGTAAATTCTTAGTCGCTGAGTGCGGTTTTACTTCCTTATAAGGAATTTTGACCATCCAGCAAGAAACTTTACTCTACTTGCTCCGTGGTCGGACAGTCACGTAAAGCCGTGGGTCCCCTGTACGAATAGACTCCTTCATGGGGTATGCATGTTATCATGCAAGTACTTGTATCATTGATTGATTGATTGATTGATTGATTATGAGACGATAGATGACAGGCAAAACAATAAATCACCATCTTTTATTCTCTAAATATAAGCACTTTTGGTTCAGGTCAGTGATTAGATTGACAGATTAGTAAAAAATAACAGGGGCAGTCTTCTGGTCACCTATTCAATAGAAGACTACGTTTCTGCACATGCTTACAGATTTGAGTAACAGAAAATGACTATCTTAATGTCAGAGGAACCTCACCCATGCTACCTTAATGACTACCAAATATGGTAAAAAAGGCTTCGGGCTGAAACAATGAAGAAACATCTCCCATATATATAAACCAGGGATGAGAAAGTTCCTCTTTGCAGCTGATTTCCTCTTTTTTGATCATGTTGATGTGCTAAAATTTTAGCTTTTTTATTCATTTTCAGCCCATTTTTGACCTTTTACCCAACTTTACGATGCTTTTCCTCTTTTTTGACAATTACCCATTCTCATCCCTGATAAACTCCCTGGTCCAGTGTCATATCTGAAAGGGAGGGGCAAACATAGAAAGATGGTATGGGAGGTTCCACACTTAACAATAATTAGTCAAAAAACATGTCTTATTTGGCGAATTAAGAATTAGTCATGCAGAGTGATTTTTTCATAATTCATAAAAAAATGCTGTAAATGTCTTTGAAACATTGAAACAAATTTCTGGTGTTTAAAAATAGTTTCCATCTCTAAATATTCAATTTGTAATTTGGTAATTATTAGTTAATCAATAAACGATTAATTATAATTACATGACTAATTAGCGAATATCAAATATGTTGTCAATTCTAGTGCATATGCATGACTAACTGAATGACAAATTAAATTACTAATTTCTGATAGATATTCAGCATTGATTAGTTAGTTGCGATGACAAATCATGAATTTTATTAGTCATTTTGAGTAAATTCAGTTCATCAAGCACTAAAAATTGACTAATTAAAGATGCATTTTATATTCACTAATTAGTCATGTAATTAATCATGTATCAATTAACTAATAAGAAACTGATTACATATTGAATAGTTAGAGATGGAAACTATTTTTAAAACATTGACCAAAAATTGTTTTTCAACATTTCAAAGACATAGCATTATTTCATGAATTATGAAAAAATCACTTTCAAAGACATTTATAGCATTTTTTCATGAATTATGAAAAAATCACTCTGAATGACTAATTTTTAAATAATTTGTCAAATAGACATGTTTTTGACTAATTAATGTATTCAGTGCATTCCACACAATTACTGCTGTTTCACGGATAGTCTTTAGTTTGAAAGTTAGTTCCAAATAGACACCCCGCTGTACAGTAACTTGGGTCCTCTATTATACACTGCCGCTCTAAAGTATTTCCGCACAAAACCTTTACTCACAAGGCGTATGTCCGATTTTCATCATTTTTTGACAGAATCAATATTGTATAATTATCGAAATAACTATTCCAGAATTGCTTTCATTGCATTTGAAAATATGGCATGTAATGCATATTACTACTTTCGTCTGAACATTAAAAAAATGAGTTTGTTTACATTTCTGCGCATTTGTTTTAAAACTTACAACCAGAAAATATTCTACCCTGTTACTATGTAATAAATGAGGTTATGAAAAATTGATTAGTTACATAGTACGGGCATACGGTAATGAGATTTGTACTTGTGGTGTCTTTGAATAAGGTCCAAGAAATCAGCCATTTTTATAGCAATGGGAGAGCAAATATCAGACCAGATTTTTGAACGCGTATAATTATGCGGAAATACTTTAGAGCGCGAGTGTAGATCCAACATTCAGAGTGAAGTTCACCCAGCCCCCGATAAAGAAATCTGGGATTTACACCACTACTACAGGAAAAACAGATTGTAACAGAAAACAGAAAACGTTTAATTCACAACTTTTCTTTTTTGGAAAGGCAAAAATTATACCCATTTGAATAAAGATCAATATAAAAACGCTTGAGCCGACTTTGCCATTAAGGCTATGCAATATCATTATTCGATCAGGATTAGGACATAAGTCATGAACTGGTCATATTTTTTGTTTCACACAAATACATTGGTAAAACCATGCCAATTTGTATTCAACGGATCGTAACTCTGAATATATACACTTAAAACCTACAAAGTTAGATATTGCTGGAAAGCTTACTTTCCGAGGATTTCAATTTTACCTAAAAAAGTCCAATTTTTAGGGATGGGTAAAAATTACACAGGGTACAAAATAAAATAAAAGTGCATTTTGGTCAACCAACTTGGCACAATGAGATTTTGTTGGGGAAAGGTGTATCCAAATGACACAAACATTATTTGAAGGATGTAATGATAGCCTTCCATAAAATAATTCGTTTGGTGACCAATCTCATTGTGGTCAAAATATTGAGGATGGTCAAAATCTATGAAACGACTCATTAATTTTTGGGACATGTATCGGTCAAAAGTTTTTTCATGCATACACTACCTGAAAATTAATCACATAATTGGATTCCTCGGCAAATTTTCTTTTGAAAAATGTATAACTTTTACCATTTACGTCGACTCGGTCCAAAGATATGTCGTTTTAAAGTTTTCGAGTGTAAATGCATGTTTTGTACAGTAATGTATAGAGAAAATTACCCACATATAAGGCATTAAGAAACAACACAATTTGGATGACATGTCAATATTCGATACATGCTTTAGCATTATACATACCTCATTGAAGTATATTCAAAAAATTATGATCCCAGCATTTTTATTTTCAATAATACATGTGTTTATAAATCATAACTTTCGTACACTTTTGCATGTAATCCTATGGGCGCCACCCCACCGGCGCCACACCCACCGACTCCACCCTTGACCCACTCGACATTTTGGTCAATTACTTCACTATTGCTAAACCTGTGGCTTTAATTCTTTTTTTATTTAGTACCTGGATAAATTATCTTTAATATGATACCAAAAGTGTTATGGTTCGGTGACAACTTCTCCCGGCAACTTCTATCAAAAATAAAGACATTTGTCATGATTTTAATGATTTCTTGAAACGGCTCCACCTTATTTGATATACCTATTCGTGACTTAGGTCCATTAACAATGCAGCCCGCAATGCAGCGAAATGAAATGACATATGGTACACTCAGTGTTGATTTTGTTTCTAGTTTTGAATATTTCGTATGATATAAATAATTTATAAATAAATCTAGGATAAAAGTGATGCGAAATTGTCCTAAATAAAAGTCGACGTCTTTGGTAGATAGCAAGGAGTATGATAAAATGCGATACCCATTTTTAGTTCAGTATCATATTTAGAGCCAGTAGTATTGTAAATATTAAATTGAAATACATAGTTCAACTGATAAAAGTTTGAAATAGTTCAGAAATGTTGGTGGGTATTAATCATTAAATTGTCTTTTTAAACTAAGGGTGTGAATAGGGGGAAAATGGTAAATTTTTGCTGCAGAAACAATCACCTTTTTTAACGGTAAAATTCCCATTTATGGTGTGATAACAAAAACTAAATACATAAGTTATACCAATTTTCAAATGTTTTAATATTGTCAAATTTTAATCAACTAAAGATTGATGTTGCGAGTATATAGTCGCAATCACCTGTACCTAATTAGGCCTAGTATTAACTTCGCCACAAAAAAAAATGGAGTAGGGTATTTGCGTCATGCGTCAACGTCAGATTTCAATAAGTTAACAAAAACTGAAACTCAAATATGCTGACTTTAGTTTTTCTTGTTTGAGATTGAAAAATTTGTAAACTATAAATATGAACAATCCTATGTATACCTGATGAGTACCATTTAAACCGACTTTGCATTTACACAGGCCTATCTCTATTATATAGAGTGATTTTCATTGATATGAACGTGGTATACAACACGTAAGCGAGAAAAAAAAATTCATGGAGAATGAACAAACACAATAATTGACATTTAACTAGTTAGAGGCCTTCTTTTGCTCAGTTTTAAACAGTGAGATTTCTTGTTGCTCGTATATGGTGAATGCGTAAATATACAGCCACTATTAGCACTAACATTGAAAATCCATAAATATATGATTTAGATAACATCGATGTTAGCTAACTGTGAACTAACCACAAGAGTGTGAACGAGACAACAAGCATTGATAACAGTGCTAATTGCTGAGCATACGTGTAGGCCTTTTTAACTTATTTAATGCTCGAAGCCTCCACCATTGATAACGCGAGAGCTGAAGATCATTTTGTAGCCTTTTGCAGTGGACACCATCCATAGCCGACAGGTTTAGTCAGTTTGCATAGATTTTTTGTTTATGGTCATCCTAAAATACTACTCTATATGGTATGTAACTTTTATTATTTTAACCGTGAGGCTTATTGTATTTTATTGTTGCACTTTCTCTAGATCGCCAAATGACATCACGTTCGGGCCAGTGATGGACTAGACTTACTAAGTATTATCGACTTACTGGGCTCCATTGAACAATGGTTAATTTTGCAAATTTTTTGAAGTCTCATTTTGAACAACTCGCATCATGAAAAATGTGGGAAATTTACCTTGCACACCTTAGTGAGTTGCTTAAGCCATAGGCCACAGTGGCGGCAC
>JXSR01S008843.1:54332-72680 GCA_000969725.1 Ophiothrix spiculata
AAAATAGAAGCACAATTGTCAGGGATGATTTAGTGGTTGCACTGTGTATTGTAAATCACTTGGCATGTGTAAAAAAAAAAAAAGAAATAATGATTTAGTGGTTGCGCTGTGTATTGTAAATCTCTTGGTATGTTAAAAAACAAATGATGAAAACCTTGCTTGCTTTTATTCCTTTTTGTGTTGTGTTTAAATATATTTCATAGCATTTTGTAACATAAGGAGTAAAAGAAAATGTTGTTTCAGAAATCAGAAATTGATTATTTTCAATATTTGTAAGTAAAAACTATAAAATGAACTGCTTATAAATGCTTTTATTAAGATAAAGTCATGAGATGAGAGGGTAGGACATGGAAAACCGGGATGTATATTGCATTTTACATTCAAAAATGGCATAAAATAAGTGTCCATATTTTAAAAATGAAAATTTATATAAATCTATTCATCTGGACTTACTATTTTAATGAGTGGTAACGTTTCGCGTTCTATTCCGAACGCATCATCTGATCGTCTGATTGTAGATCGGCAGTTGGTGTTATCTTAGAGTATTCCTAGGTTTGAACAAAAAGAAAGTTTATAGTCATCCTGAAGACAAGGTTTGGTACAAAACAAAATAATGAACACTGTCTATGGTATACAATTCAAGGCCAGTGACTGTGAAGAACTTTATATAGGTGAGACTAAACAACCTTTCATAAAACAAATGTACCAGCACCGCAGAGCTAGTTCCTCTGGGTGTGGTGATTCAGCGATATATACTCATCTCATAGTCCCAACCACACTTTTGAAAATAAAGATCTTGTAGTTTTGGACAAGAAATCTAGATGGTTTGAACATGGAGTCAAGGAGACAATCTATGTAAAAATTGAGGAACCTACCTTTAACCGAGGTGGGGCCTACACCACAATCTTGCGGGAGCTTACGCGTCAGCAATTAAGAAGATCCCTAGATGGTTCGACCAGCAGCCAATCTACAATGCATACATTTCCAACTATCTGGATGAATGACAACCTTCCAAAACGTGTCCAGATTTAAAAAAAATTGTAATAATCAGCTGTTTTTTAGGCAAAAGCCTCTTAGTATTGGGTCAAAATTTGCAAAATTGTCCAAAACAATTGTCACATCAACCATTGTTTCAAAGATTTCTTATAGATTGGTAAGTGTTTGCGCTGTGAAGCACTGATTAGGCTATGGGATATCTACCAGCATGCATTGCTGCCTATGCTAGTTTTCAATATTAACCAACCCTCATGGACTTTTGTTCACTTGTAAACACATTTCACAAAAAGTAGAATAATAACTGGAAATGTTTGTCAATGTATTCCATTTGATATAGCCTTATCCATGTAGTCTAATCACTATTTAAGTCATGTTACAAGGAGAATAGAAATTAAAGGTGTTTTCCTTTTTTATATTTTTTTTTTAAATTTCTTCACATCAAGTAAAGAAGTAGAATTTCTATGAAATATATTTCAACCTGCACTGCTACTCTTAGATAGCTTTAACAGTGCGTTGCCCTATGTCAGTGTACATGAAGAATTCTTGAATGCATAATGTATAGAAACCTTTCAAGGTTGCTGAGAAACAGTGCAGGTTAATTGACAAAAAATGAATAAAATCTCAAACAAAATTTTCTTTAAGTTGAATAAATAAGTAGGATTTCTATGAAATATACTTGAACCCACACTGCTGCTCACAATTGAGCCAGTGTTAAAAGTGCATTGCTCTCTGTCCAATGTACATGAAAAATACTTCAATGCATAATGTAAGCATTAGAGATTATTGATTATGCGAGTCCCTGTGATGACATCTCCATCTGCATACCCAGCCACTACAGATGCACTTGTATCTTCATTATCATCCTTTCTGAACATGTATATGGAGGAGATGAGGGGAGGGGGTCCCACTATGCTATAAGGTGAAGTGTCATTGGGTTAGGTGTATGAAAGTTGTCATTCATCCAGGTAGTAAAATAAGGTAAAATAGAATAAACTTTATGTTTTTTGTTGACAATGTTTTACATTCTATCCTGAACGCATCCTCAAGCCGACTGGTTATCTGTCGGTAGCTGGTCATCGACCCGTGATGGTGTCGAATAGTAGAACTGTCTAGGGATCTACTTGATTGAAAAAAGAGTTGAAGGATTCCTGGATTGTTTAGTTATCATACCAATGAGAGAATTTCACAAGTTTCTGTGTACAGAACGGTTACGCGCATGCTATATTTGCTTTATGATTCACTCCTTCCATTGGTTCAAAAGCTTGGTGTAATTCGCACTCTGTTCCATCATGCAGACATGATCTGCCTTGATAAAGAGAGTAGAGGTAATGAACATCTGAAAACAGCCTTGGATGCTTGAGGTTATAAAAGTTTGACTTTTTAGAAAGCTCCCAAGGACTCTGCTCCGAATAAGGATAATAATGCGGCTCCTGCTATAAACAACCCACTCGTAGTTTCAATACCACTATACCCTATGTTATCAAACTGTCAAGGAAGATCGTCAGAATTATCTTTAGAGGCTACAAACTTCTGTTTCATTCAAACCAAGAAATACTCTTAGACAAAACCTTTCCATCTTAAAGACACGG
Organism: Ophiothrix spiculata; assembly: GCA_000969725.1. NCBI lineage: Eukaryota > Metazoa > Echinodermata > Ophiuroidea > Amphilepidida > Ophiotrichidae > Ophiothrix > Ophiothrix spiculata. Next base: position 56,918 of record JXSR01S008843.1, read on the forward strand.
TACCAATTGGTCCTTATCATAAAGATTTTTGGAAAAACGGGTCTCATGTCTTGGTAAAAAAATAACCATTTGAGTAAGGTGAAATAGAATATAAATTTATATGTTTTGTTTGCCTAGAAATTGAACATCCTAGCTTTCAAGAGTGTTTTTCTTTGGGTTTCCTTGACTTGCAGTCTTATCCCTCTCTCCCAATATGTCCTGGTATATACTGCTTTCATTTTGACTGAAAGTGATTTTCTTCTAACCCTTTCTTTTCTTTCATTTATCTTTTTTTAGAAAACAAAGTGAAAACCCAGATGATGGTTTGACAGTAGATGAACTGATAGACTTTTTCAATTCCAAGCAGAGAGACCCTAGGCTAAATGAAATTCTCTACCCTTTCTACAATGAAAACAGAGTGAAACAAATTATCAAAACCTATGAAACAGACGAGAAGTTAAAACAAAAAGGTAAGTGACGCCATATATATAAGGCAGCTTTAGTTCATACATGGGATTTCAATGAGGATGTATTATAGCTGCCATTTGTATAATTGTGCATTGAGAGTATGTTATATAATCTAAGGTGGAACTCCTAGGGCCGTATTCTAGAACAATGTTTATCTAAACGTTGGTTAGACATAAAATGCGTTTAGTTAAAATCTGATTTTAGCTAAACGCTCAGCAAATATTTAAACAGCGCGTCTAGTAAACATTGCCTTTAAAACCAATAAATATCATCCCCTGAACTGTGCACGTAAGAGATATGCACTAGTGAACTTTATATAGTTGAATTAATAGTAGGTCCCTTGTCAATACAGATTTCTACGCCTCATCAATTACACGGTTTGTTTTATTTTATGAAGTGATGCCTCTGTACAGTGTTGAATACGCGAATACAAGACCTACGCTATGCAATAGCTAGAACACAGTATCACCATGTTTATAATGACAATTCATGGTATATTTTCATAAAGAACACAATGTGAGTGTTTATTGTTCATCATACTCATGTCCATATCGTCATATTATCATTTTCAAGCATTATTCATTAAAATCATTACAGTTTTAAAGCATACAGTAATAAAAAAGCTGTCTGACACATGATGAAAATACAATTTAAACACATCTTAAACTACCCCCTGACCTAGTTTAGTTTTAAACGCATTTTAGAGCAGTTTAAATACAAGTGGTTAAAATTTAAACAGTGATTACATTTAGTCACTCTTTGAGAATTACGTTTATCTTTTTTATGGTTTAAATCGCAATTTAAACATTGATTAGCGTTAAACATCTTTCGAGAATACGGCCCCTAATGTTTACAATTTAAAGGATATGCGATGTAATCAGCCATGTATATGTCTTGTTCGTTTGCAAGTACTAATAACTGGTCAGCATTTTGCTAGTCCATCTAGATGGACCTCAAAAGCGAGCGCCGTAGGCGCGAGGTCCATCAACTTACACACCAAACCCCCTGCTGGGTTTATCCTATAGAAAATTGGTGACCTGTCAATTCTAGCTATACAAAAAGAATTATTATCTAATAAACGGTTATATTTGACTCAGACTTGAATAATAGAAAAAATGCAAAGGTTTTTAGTCCTCACAAACTGTCCCTTCTTGAGTTACAGGGTGGTATCATATTTCACTTGCCTTGGATTTCCAAGGCAGGATTTGTTGTAAGTTGATGGACCTCACGCTTCGCGTTCGCCTGCGAGGTCCATCTGGATGGACTACATTTTTCTATTGAGGCCATTAACCAGTTAAATACCTGAAAAGGGATTAGAATGCCCAATAGAAAATCACCTTCTCTGGCATTTGCCCGATAATGGCTGTGAAGATTCCTTCGGTACTTCACCACCACCATTTATCCTACAAAAAGAAGGATTTTTAGCGATAAAATACCGGTTAACCTGCAATAGAAAACTGCATCGTTCCGCCTCAGTGCGGAAGCCAGCTCACGGGTGCAGACAAGCTAATAAAATTGGTAATAGATGTCATTTTATCAACATTATTACAATGTTAGTCAGTAAATGTTATTATGAATATGTCTGAATGGTTTTATTTTTAGAAAATAAGATTGTATATAATTTCATCTTTAATATAATACATTGTCTCTTAATACTGAGGATTAATCATTTGTTCACTTAAAACCATTAATGTTAATGTTCATTGTTTATGCTTCTTTACACTGAATGTGAACACTTGTCAGCAAGTTTGTGCAGCTAATGTTTGTGATTGATGAGTGACGGTGCCACTGCTGCACGACCTTTTGCTAATGTACCTGGTTCAATTTAGTGTGGTAAAATAACTCATTTTAAATTAGATTGCTTTCGATTGTTATTGTAATATCTTTATATACAGGAGAATGGTCTGGCAAGTTGGAATAGCACAATTTGCCATCATTGGTCAATAAAAGATAATAAAATAAATCAAATTATTTGCAAATATTTGTAAAAATTTAAGAACCATGATTTTTTTAGTCAAATCTGAATTGTGAATTTGAGATTGCTAATTAACCATCATTGGTCTACTTGGAGATATTTTGTGGAAATTTAACAACAAAGATTGCATTAAGCCAAATTTAAATGTTGGTTATTAGCCAGCATTTGACTTAAGCTGTATCGACACATTTTGGGTCCTTCACAAGTGCATAGCTTAAAGCTTGATTAAAAACATATTTACCTTATTTATTTATATATTTCATCATATTTAGGCAGGGTAACCTATTCAACCAAGGTTGTTTTACAACAGGGCCCTGCATAAGATAACAAAATTGCACAATAAAACAATAACAATAACATGTATAGTAAACAGTTTAGCGAGTAAAAAGTAGCATAGCAAGAATATAAATAACAAAATCTAAAACAACCAACAAACAAATAACATAAATAAATAATTGCTACAGAAAATAAAATTCATGAAGGCAAATGCTGGTTATAGTTAATGTGAGATTGCCATTATAATATCTGCATATGCATGTGAGTGGCATGGGGAGTTGGATAGTGCAATAAAGTGTCAATTGGCTGAAGGAATACATAGTAATCTAATTATTTAGAGATATTTGTGGAAAGTTTAACAACAAAGATTGCATTTAATAACCAAATGTGATTATTTGTTACAGTGAAATTGAGTTTTATGAACGGTAAAGTATATTGAATTGTAAGGGAAACTGCTTTAAGATATTTTGTAGAAAAACTTTGCAAGACAAATTGCATTAAGGCAAAGCTGAATGTTGATTATATAGTTAATTTGAGTTGTATGAACTGTAAAGTATTGGATTGCAGGGAAAACAGCTTGGATGAGATGACAGCTTAGTGATAATAAGTATGTGGCAATTATCTTAATGAGTAGCTCCAATCTCGATATCGCTCATTCCGAAAAATCGGGTGCCAATGCAGTTGAAAAAAATGAAAAAATAAAGTTGCTCAAATATTTTTCTTTTAAGCGTTTTTTATTAGTAAACTAGTCATGGACATTGAATCCAAGTGATTTGTCAACACCACTTCTATATTTTTTCTGTTACAAAGACTTACCCATTTTTACGTGGTGGGCAATGGGTGAGCTACGTTACCTGCTCAATTTTTAAGTATTGATACTCGCCAATTTTTTGCATTTGTAGGCAAGTGTATCCTTCATATGCACTGTTAGTGCATAGAAAAGTCATGAAACGGTAGTTATAAGTTCTGTAGAGGTCAGTAGTAACGTAGATCACGGTAACGTAGCTCACTGTTTTTGCATGTTTTAATGCACAAAACATACATTAGACCATTTACTTAGTAAATTCTAATATAAACGAAGTAGTAGTGTATATCTCTATCACATACTAAAATGGAATTGCTGCAATGCCTATGGTTACTGAGATATATGGTTACGTAGCTCACATTTCTTAACATGGTCGGTTCAAATTTTCATGTTCAACACTTTCTTTCGTCAAACATGAATAAATTTGACATTTTCTATTATGGTTTTCAAATTCACTGGAATGTTTGCTGTCAGCATACTTAAATTTTGTTGGAATTGCTGTTTTTCCCCATCAAATAATGGTATGCCAAACTTAAGTAACGTAGCTCACACGATGTTGGTGGAAAATGAATTTCGTTTTTGAATTATGGAAAGATGTCATCAAATTTGGAAATCATTGTTCAGATACAAAATGCTGATCGTTTATCTGTTTAAAAATTATAATAGGCTTGAAAAAGTATTATATACTAAAAGAAAATGAGCATGTCCAAAAGTAACACTTTTGCGATGGAAACTCATTTTTAGCTATTTTTCACGTTTTTCGCTACTTTGAAGGCATAAATCAGAGTCATAATGGCATTAAAAGTATGACAAACCATATATGACCAAGTAGATTTTGACAAGCCCTACCCGAAAATTGCAGTATTGGAAGAGATAGAGGCACTGGAAGGTTTTTGTGGACAAAAGAACGTAAAACATGCTATTGGCACCCAATTTTTCGGAATGAGCGTTATGTGTAGGGAGGATTGCAAATTCTGAAGAGGGGGTTTTATACAGAGATGTAAGGAATGCATGGGAATAAACATAGGTGCATAATAGTGTAGTTTTCCTTGCCCTCTGTTTTCGTATCAAGACTGATGAACAAACTTTTATTTATGCATAAACTCCCAATCATTTAAAAACTATCCAAGTTAAAATACATTATGTTTTTCCTGGTTCCGCCTTGGGTTTGAACCACTGACCTGACCCTAGGTTTCCTGATCAAATGTCCAGCTATGGCAAGCCACCATGTATGGACACCAGTCCTTTCAGGCTGTCTTTTCCTGTATGAAAATCTGAATTAATAGCAACATGTTCTTTTTTTTTTAATCCAACAGCCCAGCTTGGCATTGATGGGCTATGTAGGTATTTGATGTCCGATGAGAATGCACCAGTCTTCCTGGACCGTCTATTCCTGTATCAAGATATGGACCAACCTCTTTCACATTATTTCATCAGTTCATCACATAATACATACCTAACAGGAAGGCAGTTTGGTGGCAAATCATCAGTAGAAATGTATAGACAAGTATTACTTAGTGGTTGCAGGTCAGTAGCTTGATTTGCTATTTGTAGAATTGGGGAGGAGCATGTTGCTTTTGGGGAAGGGGGTCTGGTGAGAGGTAACCTTCAGGATCAATTTGAAATCCCAAGCTAACAATTTTTGATATTTTGCTTGAAATAGGAATCCTGAGAAATAAATCTTAAAAAAAAACCATGACTTGGAACTATAAAGACTTTACTTTAAAAGAGACAATCAGGGAGCATGTGGTAGGCAGGTGTGAAATTGGGTTTTAGAAACCTACACATCCTCCTAGGTTTCATAGGATTAAATGACAACTTTTTCAGCAAGTTACTAACTATTCAGGTAATTTTTGAAGAATGAAGAATCTATTTCAACCATTATGTTCTTAGCTGTCCGATTTAAAGTAAAATCGAACAGCAATATTGGACAGAATACAGAATATCAGATTATGAACATAATAATGATCAAATTGGATGGATTTTTTCGCACTATACTCAAAGATATTGTTCTTTGTATGAGTTTTAAAAATATCAAACTTGACGCTGCGCGTCTAGCACGATATTTTATAAACTCATAGCTCGTCCAATATATTTTTGTATCATGCTCAATCCATCCAATTTTATATCAAATTTGAATTGCTGTGTGATGTGATGTGATTTGACTCTTGATCCCTGACCATCTTTGAATTTTATAAAGGCTGGTTTCAATAAAAGCTGGTTCCAATGAGTGTGTGTCTTGGTTATCGCACAACAGACAAATGTCCAAGTGTACAATCGCGAACTTGTCATGCAGCAAGTCAATATATTGTTTACCGTGTCGTGTTGGTAGCGTCGACTTTTTGTCAGGTAGCAAACCATTGAAACAATATGCAAATGTGTTTTGCTACATCGCAACAGTTAAACATTGCAAAACAAATTGTCGTCTGCAGCAGCTACTCGATTCAAAGCAGCAGCTATCCTAAAGCAACCTTTTGTGGTGAAGATATGTGAAAGAAAATACAGTCATATTACTATGTTCCTAATTTCAATTTAACTGCATGCACCGTCATAATTTTGTTGATATTAATTTGTTACAGATGTGTAGAGCTGGACTGTTGGGATGGCAGGTCTGAAGACCAGGAACCTATCATAACACACGGTCTAGCAATGTGTACGGATATCTTTGTTAAGGTAATATTAAGTGCTCAGTATTTTTTTTATTTCAAAAGGAAAATCAAACAGTGAGACATGAATGAAAACTGTCCCTTTAAAATGAAGCACCAGAAAGGTATCTGAACTATGAAATGGGGGATCATTAAAGCTTGAATTTGTATTCTGATTTTTCCAGCATCTGAAAGCAAGCGTCAAAAATTATCTGAACTGTGAAGAGGGAGTCATGAAAGTTTGAACATGTACTCATGTTTTTCCCGGCTTCTTCATATCTTTGTAAAAGATCCCAAGTTGTTTGTATAAATTCTACTTTTTCTGATGATAAAGATATTGATATTGGAATTTCACAGGGATCGATCTTGGGCCCACTGTTATTTTTTATTTATGTTAACACTCTTCCTGATTGTGTAAATTGTAAATGTGTCATGTATGCTGATGACACCACTCTCTTATTTACTGCATCTGACCACAAATCTCTTGAAAAGAATAAGAAGAACAACAGTCTTTCCAAGATCGGTCACTGGTTTAAAAACAACCAGCTCACTCTAAATATTAAGAAAACAAAATTTATGGTTTTTGGCACTCATAATTTTCTCAGCAAATTCGTGGATGTGAATTTAATGTACAATATGACTTCAATTGAAAGAGTTGATAAATTCAGGTATTTGGGTGTAATTTTAGATCCTACTCTGTCCTGGTCTGATCATGTGGATTATATTTCTTCAACTATTTCAAAGCGTATTGGCGTCATACCGAGGGTCAAATTTTACCTTCCATCTAAAACTGTCAATATGCTTGCAAATGCTTTGGTGTTTCCTCACTTTGATTATTGTAGTGCTGTTTGGACAAATTTCAATATGGAACACCTAAATTCTCTTCAAATTTTTCAAAATAAACTTGCTCGCATACTTTTGAGTGCTGATACACAAACTCCAATTGATCATTTGATGTCTTCTCTAAACTGGCATAAACTTGATAAAAGATGGCAAAATCAACTTCTTCATTTTGATTTTCAAATGTCTTTTCCATGAAGCCCCCCCCCCCCATCTTATCTCTCATGTCAGTTTACTTATACTTCAAGTGTTCGTTCACATAAAACTCGTAATCAAGCATCCAATGGTCTTGTTATTCCATCTTTTAATGTCAATGCTGGCAAGCGAACATTTTTGTACCGTGCTTCTAAAAAGTGGAATAACCATGTCAATGAACTCTAATACATTTAAAACTTTTGTCATGACATGAATATTATTCATAATGCACATGTTAATTTTTATGCATTGTTCATGCAATTAATGTCTTTTAAATACACTGTATTTTTTTTTTAAATTGTATATTGTATTTTTCATTTGTATTTTGTAATTATCAGGGTCTCATGGGAGACCAGTTTCTGTAACTGATATGAGTTAAAAGTTATGAGTTAATCAAGACTTTAGTTCACTTCCTAGGAACTTGTGTTTTGTTTTGTTTTTTTCCCACAGGATGTAATTCAAGCAATTCGAGACACGGCATTTGTCACGTCGGACTTTCCAGTAATCCTGTCATTTGAGAATCATTGTACAAAATATCAACAATATAAACTAGCCAAATACTGTGAAGACATTCTTGGGGACTATCTACTGAAAGAGCCTATTCAAGATCATCCTGTAAGTTCCGAAGATATAAGTTAGTCATACGCCTTGCTTGTTCACAAACATGGGCAAATACGGTATCTTGGGTCTATTGCCCAATTTAATGAGGGGTGTACTTAACTGAATGGAAAAAGAATACTTTATGTCCTAGATACTGGTACACAAAATTTGGACTATACTAGATATCTAAATATTACACAATATTGTCCAGTTTTACGTTTTTGTTTTCCAGTATTGTTGGTCAAAATACTAGGTATATACCAGTATTGTTAAGTTCATGTCAATATTCTAGTATTGTTGGTCAAAAATACTGCTTAATACCCGGTAACAGTTTTGATAAATATTAATTGTACATAGCAATGTTTATTAAGAAGTCCAAAAACTGTGTAGAGTCTGACAATGGGGCACTTTTATGTTGAACCAGTGAGGTCAACCTGATAAAAGGCCCTCATTTTTAACTTGCAAATGAACCCTTTTTACCCCAGCCACCCTACTTTTATTACATCTTTGGTGCGGAAATCACTTGTTTTCACTCAATTGTTTCCTGAATAACCTCCCTCCCCATGTTTGGAGTTACACTTCACTTGATAGGCCCCTTCCTCCAACCTGGAGAAGACACAAACCAGTCACTTTGAAAGTAAGACTCCTCTAGGAGTTTAATATCCATCTTCTCTCTAAATTGATCCAACTTTGATAAGTTAACAAATACTGAAATGAAATGTGTGTACCAGTATTGTAAAATGTTTTCAATAATACTGGGATCATACTGGAATGTCCTAGAATTGACCAATACTGGTACCTAATGCATACTTGTTCCTGGTTAGCGAAGCAGTACTTCTCTCGTTTTGCACCAATGAGTCCTGGGTTCGATTCCTAATCCTTGCACTGTATGTGCATTTGGTTTTCAGTCCATGCTTGCTTCCGCAGGTCCTTCTACAGGTAATACAGTCTTCTTCCTGCATCCAAAACTGATTAAAAAAAGATCTTGGACCCCACTGCAAATAAGCTTCTATAGAGGCTTTCTTGGGTCCTTATCCTTGGCGATTAGCCCAAAGAATTCTATTTTAACTGTGCTTGATTGACAAATGCTTTGTTGGTTTTGCACATCTTGATCTGTACATATAAGCTGCCATCAAGACCACTGCTTATAAATCCAACAACTACAATGATTTTGGGCATTGGCTCTCTCCCAAATACATATCTGATTGTCTGGTGGTGAAGATTGCAAGTCCGACCTCCATCACCACCCGTTCCTGTCACGGTCTTGATCTAATGATCCCTAGGACAAACAGACGTATTGGGGGCAGAGCCTTTTCAGTGGCTGCACCAAGGATATGGAACTTGCTTCCCTTAAACATTCGTCGTTCTCCAAGTGTTCAAGCGTTCAAATCCGCTGTCAAATCATATCTCTTTGTATAATTTCTTTTGCATTTTATTGTTCATTGTTATTGTATATTTTTTGTTTGTATGTATGCGCTTTGAACGCATTATAAATGCTGGTTTTATTATTATTATCAGTTCCAAGAGATAAAAGGCAGCATAAGTGTTTGTGCTCATGAGCTGGGATACAATACCTTAGTTCGAGTCTGTTGTAAAGTATATCAGTAAAAACAAAGGTTTAAGTTTACAATAGTTTACAAAATCATACAGCAATGTAGTTAACAACTCTGGACATAAAAAGCAGCATAAAACAGATGAGAATCACATAGGTTTATAATGAAACAAGAGCATATGTCTGCAATGATATAACTATCGGCATAATTTTCCTAAGGTAATTAGAGGTTGTCCCCCATTTTGTCAATTGACTGCAAACAAGAAAATTAGGCATATGTTGTAAGTGTGACCAATTCATTTCCAAGATACATAACTTACAAGAGAGTTGTAGAATGATTGTAGGCCAACATCAGATTATAGACTCACCAGATATACACTGTATGCAGTGCCCAAGAAGTAGCATTTGCACAGGGGACCAACGGCTTAACGTGACTTCCAAACCATGGAGCAATTTGAGTTTCTTGCCGAAGGAAACAAGGAGATATGTACCAAACAAATTCTAAATGTACAGTGAGCTATAGCATATGAGTAACCTCTGCAGATGGAATGTAATCAATTTATTCAAACTGTGTTACTGATTTTATTTTCAGCTGGAAAAGGGAATGTCATTACCATCACCGAACAAGCTGAAAAGAAAAATATTAATAAAGAACAAGAGACTGAAACCTGAAGTTGAAAAAAGTAAGTACTAAGTTGTCCAGTCTGTGTATTTTGGTGCAACGATGTGATAATTCTTACCATCATAGAAGGCTAATGGTAGAATCTATCCAACAATTAAACCAAGGAAACCTATGTAGAATTTGTGTATATGGAGACTTACCAATTTGTGTTAACAAAAACCACAAGCAGATGAAAAAGTGACCATGATCTTTTTACATGTGTAATTATGACCCTTTTTATACATGCTTACTGAAGTCAAATAAGCATTTTAAGACCTATGTCCAAAGAATAATTATGTTGGCTGTAGGTTTTATTTGCGATTTGATGATGATTTTGTGAAACTTTAGCCCCCACAAAAATATGCCTTATTACTCAAATTTTTTTATTGCACATCACTAAGAATGGATACTGAAACCAACTCTAGTGGAGATCTTAATGATCTGTATTCCATTTATCAAAACAAGAGGTTTTGTTATTAGGATACTAGAGTATACAGCAAACCACTTTCCGAGTTATCAAGAGTGAAATTGAACATTTCAGAGAATGACCTTTGAGTTAATGTCAAATAATGGTTGATTATATTTTCTGTCGCCTGGATACCATTTCAATTTCACGACCACTCCAGGATATCCTCCTTGAAAATGAGGAAGCTGTTGGATTAAATGAGCTATTTGTCTCAGACATCACCATGAAGATAAAACTTAATGTTTGCTACTTAGATGGTTAACAGCCTCTGAGCATATTGGATTTATGAATCTGTTAAGAGCTATGATAGGTCAAAAAGACAAATTTGTGATAATTAAGACTATGTTGAGATGACTTTACTTTTATCCAAAAAAAAAAGGGGGGGGGAAGAAATCATCCAAAGTCCGTACAGTCTCAGGTTATCCATGAGGTGAAAATACCTGAAATCCATACCAATCTGAGAATGATCCGAAATCCACATTTATCTTAGAAATGAGCCAAAATCCACGTCAATCTTAAAATGAGCCCACACCAATGTTGATGCTCTGTGAGTATCAAATTAAGAAGCGTGTGAAGCATGATAAGTTCATTGATCTTGTGTTCCCAATGGCAGTCTGATTTCAATTATAATGAGCAGTTAAAACTATCAATTTTTTTGTTGAATTGTGGGAATTACTGTGATTAACTGTGACTACCTGTTTGAGATAATATGTTGAAAACTTGCAAAAGTTTGTGCAACTTTTGTGAAAAAAGTCTGAAAAGAGCCCAAAATGTTGTGCAAATTCAACCCCTATCTTCTATACATTTACATGTATTATTTGCATAATTTGGTCTAAAGTAAGGCTTTTTAAAGTTATTTAATCCAAAAGTGCATTTTGGGAGTTTTATTCAGTCTGACATGATCTGTATTCCTTAATTTGTATCTCGTTCAAGTTTTTAAGCATGGAACTAGTTCTGTGCAGTTAATTTTTGTATCAATCAGGTCTACTTTTAACTCATTTGTATATCCATTGCTTTCTTCACAGGGCAACTAGATATAATCAAAATGGGGTCCGGGGAATGTGTAATCCTAGATGACGACGAGGAAGACGAACCTGAGTCAGGTATGTTACCAAGGCATTCAGTTACCATGGCAACCAGTTACCCCACAATTAGTGTTTGTTTGTTTTTTAGCCAATTTGAAAAATGGAAAACATCAATATATGTTTATGAAACTTAAAATAATTTAGTGTTTTTATCATTTTATACCATTAGAACTATTTTTAAACTGTAAGCTTTAATTAAAGAGATATCCTCTGAATGCTCCATGTATCTGTAGATCCTGTAAGTTGAAATATATGTATGTGTCAGAGATCTTTGAACACACGTTTACTACATGTTTACTATCCTTAGTAAGATAATGCAAGAATTATAAGTTTAAAAACTCCCCGTTTAGTTGAATAAATCGTCATTTTTATGTTGATACATGCCATGTTCTGTTGTTTTTTCTTTTCTTTTCTTTTCCTATTTTATTGTAATGACACATAGATTGTAGATTAAGTTGATTTGTGTAGTCATGGTAGCACAACTTTTAACAACACGGTAGTAGGGTTTTTTGTATCCTAAAGCATTTTTTTCACTAATAAATTGCTGCCCCATGCATTTTTTTCAAACAAATTATCCTTATTTGTTTTTGGCTGCCCATTAAGTAGTGAATACGTCTTAGGACAGCCATTTTTACCTAACAGCACCTAGGGTCCTTCCAACTTGATAAGTGTGCATTACAAAATTTCTTAAGCTGTTAGGATGTCAGATATTGTTTTTTTAAGCTTTAATGCCCATATGATATTTGCAGCACCAAATATTCGTGACTAACTGCTCTTTGCTATGATATTTTACACAATTATATCATCATTATATTGCATTAATGTAAACAGTTACTAACATTATGCTCATGAAGCACTTACATACCTTTTTTAATCTTTTGTGTACATATAATTGCTTTATTTTTAAGTATTTTTTGTTTTTTTGTTAATGTACAATTTTTGATTTATGGATAATCTATTGAATTCAGGGCTGCAAACAAAATTAATGCTGTATCATTTGATACAATTGATCATGTGATTAAAAGATTGAAAGGAAAGTGCCAAGCAGTAGGGCTGGGCGGTTTTGCAAAACAATATAGGACACTGCACATAGTTGTTTTCAAAATGGAATCTGAATAAGTCTAGTGTAAATCACAAACTGTTTCATGTCATAGAAATATTTTGTAAATCACTTATGTATCACAGTAGTAGAGAAAATGTTGTAGAGAAATATATCTGTTTCTAGGGTTATTCACTATTTGATCAAAGTTTGTCTCTGTATGTCTAACGTTAATGTGGACATGTACCCATTCATTCGGGTGATGATAAATTAACTATTTTTATCTGTTTATCGATGCATTAATATATATTTTTTTCATCCAAAATGACGTGGTTTGCAGCCCAGAATACTATTCCATTTAGTGTTCAACTTGATTCAGTTTTGTTGAGGAGTCGTTGTGACAGTCATGTATGCCAGATATATGGCTGTGAGAAACAAAATTCTGGAGGGAACATGTCTGTACCTGGCAAAGGATATATTACTTTTCTCTCTTTAAGATCACATGAATATTTTGATTCAATCTTATTTTCATCTCAATCCCCGCGTTTTGGCATTGAATAGAAATGTTGATATGAGGTGGACAAAAAGCTCACTTGTTGACTTGGTGATTTGATGGAATGTTGGGATAATTGGATGTGTCCTACACTGCAGCAAATATATGCGATTTGTAACATGCTTGAACAACAAAGGTCAACATAAAGTTGCACCTATTTCTGATGCAACTCTATTGGTTGTAACTCAGTAAAGGTTTTGTAAATATCTATAAATTTATTTTCATGACTTCTGATGTGGATGACAATTGGGATTTGAAAAATTTCATCAATCTGTGGAAAATTTAAAAATGCAACCATATGCATCATATCGGATGGAGCTTGGTAATTTGTAGACCTTTACGTAATGTAGTTACATAATACTTGTTTTTATGATGACAAAAATTGATGGAGGATGTCATTTTATAAGGAGAAAAAGACAGTTGTTAAAGAAAAATATGTACCCTAGAGTTAACTTCAATTTGGTGCTCTAAATATTGACACATGAATATAAAATCCAAAATTCATGTTTCTCTTTCTAGGCCAAAGGAAGTATTGCCCATTGGACAGGCATGAAATGATCAATACAGTATGTGTCTAAATTGTTAGTACTCAACTTTTAAACAAAATTTGGAAACTTTTATCATTTGTTTATTCACTTCTATAAAAAGCCGTTTCATGAGATCCTTGTTTAAAAAGAAGTTTAAAAAATTGATGAATGCGATCAGATTTTACACCTCTTTGAAGAGATTATGTCATTTTACAAACTCACCACAGGTCCTCAATACCTTTAATCAATGCACACTATTGCAATTGTCAGTGTTTAGCATGTGATCAGATGTGTGGAGCAGCCCAAGACATTTGATGTACAATTGTTTGTATAACATCTAAATATTATGAAACGGACAGCAATAATGTTGTCTGGCATTTTTTTGCCAGGCAATTTTCTCATGCGAATGGAGTTCCATCCTAGTGAGGAATATATTGGAACATCAGAAGTTACCATAAAATGACAAAATAATAGACAATCTGAATCATGCAACAAATGGATGCCAGTAAATATCTATTAAGATTATGCATTTTAGCAAATTATTGACTGTCATAAACATACTAACAAAATTATATCATTCTTTTTGTAAATTGAAGACAAAATTATGAAAAATCAATTAAAATGACTTTGAATTTTAAAAAGTAAAAGAAATTTTTAAAGATTATTTTTAAAAGAAAAGGGAATTTTTTAAAGATTTATTTATTCTGAGTACTAATGGTTTGGACACACCCTGTAATGGAAATTCAATACTTTCTTTGGCCTTGGTGGGGTAATATGGATGTAGGAAGGATTTTACATTCATGTTTTCAATTGTATCATTACAACAGTTTCAATACTACAATATTCAATTTCTCAAAATCCAATTAGTTTCGTATACATGGCAACTGCCAGATAAATTTACCTGTATTACCTACACAACTTGGTTCTCTATCATGGAATTGATAGAGGTGTATTAGCCAGACCCGGTATTAGCTGCCTTCCTTGTACAAATCCATCTTTCATTTCATTCAATTGATTAAGATATAAACACTTGTGTATGTACATTTCTATGCCCCGTTTTGTTGTTAGTCCTTAAGCAAAGTGCTTTTTTCAATCTGTTGGGGTCTTTCACAGTTGTTTTGCCCAATTTTCATCACATTTGTCTACAGATTTGGAAATTTACAATGACAAACACATTAAAGATTCTTTCAAAAATAACGTTTATTATACCGGCTGTATGAAAATGATTTGTACCCAAATGTACTTGATTTTTAACAACAGCACATCATTAGTATGAAAAGTATAATAATCTTTTAAGTTTTTGCTAGTAATGATAAGGATCATATCTCAGCTTTTTTGACTAAAAGTTTGAAGACAATAAACAGTGTTTTCCAGAGTTAGTCATAAAAGATGATTGATGCAATTACAGTTTTATGCAACACACATCGAACCTGTCATAAAATATATTCAATCTGAAAAAAAAAATGAAAAAAATCAAATTGTCTCTGTTTAAGGTCTAAATATGAATACTTCACTAAGTTTTTTGCTTATGAAGAAAGACAATAGTGATTTCCACATTCCCTATAAGTTTTAACTCCATATTTGGCAAATTAAAAATAAAGTAAGAAACAACCACAAGCCATCTCTACACCTGAACTTTGATGGCTACCCTACCTTTATCTTATAAAGTCCCTATATTTTTCATTAAAGTGACTGCAATGGATTAATTTGAAGTCAATTAATTGCTTTGGTTTTGTTTTGCATTTTAATACCACGGACAAAAATTAGTGAGAGGTTAGGGAGGGTTAAATCTGCCTGCAAAAAATTATACATCTGACTTGAAGACAAATACTAACATCAGTTGCCTGCAAGACACAATTTATTATGCAGCTTCTTGGATGACAAATATTATTATATATGTGCCTGCAAAATAAACATGATAAAGCAGCAGCCTGCAGGACAACAATTATTAAGCATCTTCCTGCAGGACAAATATTATAATGTATATGCATGGATATATATTATCAAGCAGCTAGCTGCAGGACAAATATTGTCAAGCAGCTGCCAGGAGGAGAAATATCAAGCAGCAGCCTGCAAGAAAAACAGAGTAATGGCTTA
>JXSR01S008846.1:8836-28214 GCA_000969725.1 Ophiothrix spiculata
TATTTTAAATTTTTGAATAGGGTAGGTCGCTGAGGGCAACACAACAATTTTTTTTTTTTTGCCTCCAGTACTTTAAGTCACCCACAAAATTTTAGGGTTAGAGTCAAGATGGTTAGTTTCAGGGTGAAGGTCATATATTTGGTGTGCATACATTTTCAATTACTTCAAACACGAATGCATTGAGGGGGTCCAGAAAGCACCAAATACATTGAAGCCATTTTGAGAAAATTGCCCTGGGGGCTACTTACATAATTTCACATGTTGTCATCCCCGAGCAAGCCTTTCTAGATCGGACCCTAAATGCAGATACCTTGACAGGAACCCTTATCATCGACATGCATTCAAAAAGTCTACCCTTTTCACTGACCTAACAATATATTAAGCAAGTATGGTACACAATTTTTTCTAAACAAAAAATTGGGGGTTACAAATTCCACTTTGTGCTTTATCTATCAAAGATTAGTATAGAAAAAAGTATGAAAAAGTCTCTAAAATAGTAGCTGATAAACCCATTAACTTTAATTTCCATGTCTTTAAAATTTATACCCTAAATGCTGACTAGTGACTGTACGACTGCTGAAAAATATACCCTTTTTCCAAAAATGCACAAAATTGATTCCCTTTTCACGGTCCCTGCGGATCACGACTATGTGTGAAAAAGGCACCTTTTCCTGTTGATTTCTGCTGGGTGATGACAACACATATGTCAAAAAGTCCTTATGGTTCACAAGTGTAAGTCGATGTAGAAAGGTATGACTGTAGCCTATGTACCATTTTTTTGCTTCAAAAAAGTTGGCATTGAATAGGCCAGTTTTACTAAATTTTCAAAAAATTGCACAAAGAATAGATTACTTTTAATAGCAAACATACATCTGGGCCCTATTTCATAAAGCTAAAAATCAACCTAAGTCATGAAACTTAAGATGAATTGTTCATTTAAGTTTATTCTAATGTTAATATTACTATTATCTTCTACTTCATAAAGGAGTTTAAAATAAAGACTTTTTAAAATTTGTTTTCATATAACAAAAGATAGGATGAATCCTAGAATTATGACTTAGGTTGATTTTAACTTTTATGAAATAGGGCAAGGTTTAGTAACTTTCACCACAAAATGAAGACTATATGATATGAGCACATGATTTGATTTTGACAAATAAGACCCCCTGGTAAGACATCAAAGAATGTTAATAGAATTCAATACAAAACTTGGATTTTGCTGTTTGAAAATTGTTTAAAATTTCAAGAATAATTTATGAAAATAAAAAGGCGACATATAGAGCTTTCATGCCCTAACTAGTGTCATCTTCACTTACTTGCTAGAGGTGGAGGTGTGACAGACCTCCCCAAGGCCAGCACTTGTTTTTTGCTCTTCATACTCGCTAGTCTTCTGAAAGCAAATCCAGTACTGCTAACTCCTTTGAGCTGGGCAACCGTTTCATCTCTCTCCTTCAAGGTAAACCTACAAAGAAAAAAATTAACAAAGATACAACATGACTTGGATTCCAAATCCACTGGTACTGAAAATTATATCAACTCTGCTTTCAACATTGATCATGATATTGCATGCTTCTCAGAAAATTTCACTTCTGCATCATAAGATGAAAATTTAAAAAATCTTGCAATGCTTCGCCAAAATCATGTGCCTTCATAAATTTACAGGGGAAATACCAGACTTTGTATATCGTCACATGTAATGGCGTCGTCAGCCACGGAGCTCAAATTGGCGGTATTTGGGTCCACTCGGTTCCCAGAAAATTCAATCCTGAGTGCCAAGATTCGGTTGCGCTTTGAGACAAACCATGCAACTTATACTTGATGTGAATAATATGCCGACCTGCGTGCAAGGCGTGTGTGCACATTTCAAATATTGACAAGATGCGATGCATCATCGACAAAAACCCGAATACCCCCAATTTTGGCTCCATGTCGAAATAAAAATGGTGGCGAGTCTTGTATCTCCCCTGTAAATCTATGCGTGCCTTAGATCTTTGTCCAACTTGGGGTTTTAAAGAAACATTTGCACCTGAAAACTAGATGATATCAATTAATGTACAAAGTGTTTCTCACTGAAGTATGGTCACATAACCACCGTCATCGGCCGGTGTCTGGTAATCGGAAGGAAGCCACAACGCCACACATCAGTTTAACGCCGGTGAATGCTTGCGTTGCCCGATTGGTCACCGAGTTGCTCCTGGTTGTTCATATACCTGTGTTTAATGTCCGAATCCCAAAGGCTAAATTAATCTTAGTAGTACATTTTGTGATGTCAAATTAAAGTCCATATTTTTGTGATTATAAAGTCAAACTTTCACCTCAAATTCTTTTTAGTTTTGGTGATATGGCATAAAATGTAAAATTAATTGGTACACCAATTTTCTTTTTCTTATGTATTTAAACAAAGTCATCCATGGAGTTGCATATTTTCTTTTGCCTTTCAAGTGTGAACATAAAACAATCTAATTGGGTTTAAATCTCACAAAATGCATTTCACAGGCCAAGGTAAATTAGTTAAAAGTAAATTATACACATGTTGAAATTGGAGCCTAACCTTTAGTCAAGTTAGCTCAATCGGTAAGGCGCTCGCTTGCGGTGCGGAAGGTCCCGTGTTCGAACCCCGCTGATGCCAAAAGTTGAGTGTGCTTGAAGTTCCCTTGGACAAGGAACTAACTGCTAATTGTCTCGTGGAAACCCGTACGAAACTCGGGGAGCTGATTCGGGCAGCGATGGTGCGAATGTGGGCAGATGAAGGTTCAGCACCCCTAGAGGTTACCGCAGAACCTGAAATGATGCTTAGTGTGGATTGGAGCTTACTTGGGCCACAGTGGTCAGCGAACACCTGTAAAGTGTGCAGAGGCTGAGTGGAATTACAAATCTGGGAGGCATAGCGCACAATAAATCCCCAGTATTTATTATTTTTTTAATACTACCTAATACCAACCTTCCTGGAGTCTTCCATTGATCCTGTACCTCATAGACATTCTCATCATCACCAAGGACTCTGCTGGTCACCTTCTCTGTAATGTTCTTAGGTTGTGATGCATCGGTAGTCCGCCACTCTTTGTACACTTCTTCCATCAGCCAGAAATTACTAGGGTCTGTGTCAAGCCTCTTGGCTTTGGCCATGGCCTGAAACATAAAAATAATATTCAGCATTAAATGGGGTCTTCAAGGCGTCTGTACCTTGTAAGGAAGCTTTTTTTAAGCTGGCGCCTTGCGATTTTTACCCTATGATCCTTGATAGAAAAAATTAGACCCAGGCAATGGTATTTTTCCCACTACAGTGCCCTTGTCTTGCTGTGTACAATGTTTCTCTCTAGTATGAGTCCATATTTATGAAGAAAATGATTGCAAACAGAGATATTTTTGGAAAAATACATATTCATCAGAAGAAAATCAATCAAATTGTTCTTTTATTGATAAATTCTTGATTTCCAAATCAAAATGTTCTGAAATATCATATGCAATTTCGGAAATGGCTCTTGTTTCCCTGGAAATTTTGAGGACCAGGAGCTACTTTTTTTTCAGATTTCTGGCTCCTGGTCCTTGTCCGTTTAAGAAAAAGCCTGCTTGTTCAACTTTCTTGATTGCCAAATAAGCTGGAAGGAACACGTAAAAACACCGCAACTAAAGCTATGCTAAGCTTGTTACAGAAGAACATATGGTTATGTTCAAAAGAGGTGAAAGCCACTGCCTATAAAACACTAGTGAGGCCAATACTTGAATATGCAAGCAGTGTCTGAGGGCAACAGACCAAGAGGAAGACCAGAGAAAAAGTGGTTAGAAGATATCAGGCAGTTCTGCGATGATAACAGCATCACCAACATTGCAGCAGCAGGCCACCTGGCATACAACAGAGAAGACTGGAGGCGTATGGTTGTTGGGAAGCCATCTCCAAGACCCTTGGGAGGACGGCTCTAAGTCAAGTAAGTCCAAAAGTCTGGGATCCATACTTGAAATTTGACATTAAAAACCTTGAAAGAATTACAATGAAAGAGCAGCCAGATTTTTGTCTGCACAACTACTAAAGAAACAGCAGTGTAACAACAATGTTCGAGAAATTAGATTGGAATACCCTAGAGAACAGATGCAAAAACAATGAATTAACAATGCTGCATAAAATAATGAATGGTGAAGTTGGAATCAACATGAACAATTTTGTCGAGCTAAATCCTCACAGTAGCTCTTGGAAAATAACTCTTAAAGTCTCAAAACTTTTATACATCCAGAAGAATGTCACAAAAACTCATATTCTGCCCAAGTACTTCAAAAGATTGGTACAACCTGCCTGAAAACATGGGTCTCTGATCTGCAGCATCTGTAGACGCTTTCAAACAGTTACATCAAGATCATAAGTAATCCAGCCTTATCCATGTTATATTTTATTTTATATGATTTGCACTTCTTTTCTTTTGTGAGCACAAATTATTGACCTAAGTTACACTAAGTTGGCGAAATAGGTCATATTTATAAAGACGTCCAGCCATCATGCACTAAGATAGATAGATACATTTATTCATGATTTCTGCAATCTCATTGATATTTTAGATGAAACTGGTATTCATGATAATAAAAAAAATCAGTGAATGATGTTTCGTAATTTTGGTCTTTCATCTCAGGTTTTAAATTATTTTTGGACGGAAAAGCCCATTTATATTTCGACTTTACTCTCATACCTGCGCTATGATATCTTGCGATGTACTCGTAGTCGATGCCTTGAACACGGTATACGGTGACTCTGTAGATACATTGTATACCCATACTAAGAAGGTCTGGTCTCTGTGTTCACTCTCTGTTATGCTCCAGTCATCAGATCGATGTCTCTGAAAGTGTCACCAAACCAAAGATTTGAAGGTTAAAATTAAAACTGTAGAGAATTTTGAGATACAAAAAATCATGCATTTGCTATAAAATGTCCCATATAATCAGGTTTTTAGTCCATGCTTGTAAGCTATCCTTTAATCACATGCAGGAGCAATCCTCAATGTAACACATCAAGATGTATTATTCCTCAGCTACTTAAAGATATGGTCACAATACTCCAATACTTGCAATCCCGAATCTAACATATGGGGTGCTCTGGCAAAATGAGTGGAAAGTCGCAATTTCAAAATTGAGTTTATGACATATTTTAATTTTCTCTAATCTCAGCTTTTGAATGATATATAATATGTCACACTTTCTTTCTCCATTCTACATTTAGAGATTGAAATCCAAAGCATTCTACTGAATATATTGCAATAAAATTTAGCTGTAAATTGATTTCAAAGATACTGATTACTGCAGTGTATAGTAGCAAGGTGCAATCAATTAGCCGTAAATAATTGCACTTTCCGGCAAAGTTGACCTTCGAAATTTTAGGTATAGGTAAACACTTATCCATGGATGTGTTTTATGTCAAAAAAACAACGAAATTGGACATTTTCACCCTATTTTTACTCTAGGAGCCATTTATTCAAAATGTACATTTGCGACTTTCCTCTCATTTTGCCAGAGCAGCCCACATATCAAGATTTATTATTCCTCAGCTCCTTAAAGCTATGGTCACATTACTTCAAATAAGGGTATGAGTATGGGTACAAAATGGTGTTTACTGCGGCAGCTCTGTTATGCTTGTTTGCACATTTGAATTGAAAAATCAAAATGAAAAAAACAACTTTTTATTGGTCAACCTGTTTTGATATAACAAATATGCAAACAAATGTCTTTGATCTTACAAAAAGCTAAACAATTCCAGGAACTTCACAATGGGCAGTTGGAATTGACTAAAATAACATGCTAGAATGTTGACAAAACAAAAAAGCTCATGCATGAACTAATTAAAAACCATGTATCTTGGAGTTTGTAATTTCATACCAAAGGATGGTGAAAATGGTACAATTTCTTGAGCAATTAAAATACTGAAATCAAGTTGGAGATTAGTGTTTAAGATGACTTAACCCTTTCCAGTCTGACCACTTCTTCCACCCCAGGCTGAAGACATTTTAGCTCGAAATTGACCACTAATATAAATTCAACTTATCTTTAGATATATTCTATATGATTCAATGAGACTTCAGCATAATACATTTATATGAACTGCAAACATTGCCTGGGATAGTGTTTTTGAAGTTAAGAGGCAGTGAGGGTAGTTATACTTCAGGTTTATTTAGGGCGTCTGGGGGACGTCTTACGCCTGAACTGACATTAATTTTGGCCTACCCAGACGACCTACGGCAGAAAAAGGTTAAAGACGGGTAACAATAATAGGTTAATCAGAAGAAAATGGTGTTTTACAACCACATCTACTCACTTTTCAAGCACACAAACAAAACCTTACGCACGACAAAATGATACTCACTTGCTAGTTAGTCATGTGAAAAATAGAACAAAATGTGAACAATTATTCTGTGCAGTGATCAATGTACAAGTTAGGTGTGGAAATAGTTAATGCAAAAGTTAGTTGTCTCAAACAAAGAAAACACACTTAAATGAGGTTTTATCTTCCCACTAAGGGGCCCCATCTTAACTCAACCAGCAGTTGACCACCAGGAAATCGCCGCTTCTGGCCACTTACTATTGTTCTAGACAATGGCAACCGCCCCAAACTGCCGGTTCCGGGCGGTCAACCGCTGGTGGGTTTCTGAAGTGATCCTTAAGAGAATATATGACCACATTTGAATGAAAAAACCTGATGACTGGATATATTTGTATAATATTCTCAGTGCTTTGAAAGGCATTGTATCAGGCACTTAAAACTGCGTCGGAATGTTGCCATTTTGAATTTACATTGGGTGAAACATTCATCAAAATAAGTAATAGGGCAGGAATGAGATAAAATTCCATTAAAAAAGAGGAAAATTGTGAAAAAAAACACACATAAAAACACAGAAATTTGTCCACAAAAAAGGGGATAATTGAAATTGACTTAGTGGTATGATAAATTTGAAATTGCTTTGGTATTGTATGAAAACTTATCTTGCCTGATAATTTTCTAAACCATTCCTCCACTTCACTGATGCACAAACAGTTTATATTTTAATATGTATCATTTGACATGAGCAATCCCTTTAAGACTAATTTCATTGATGTGCAAGAGAAACATTAAAAAAGAATGAAATAAGGCAAAAGTTGCTCATGTTTTAAACTTATGGGGAAACACTGTTTCAACATGAGTGAAATTACAACAAAATTTATGCAACTCATGCTGGTTGAAATTATGAGTTGTTAGTGCTTAAGAGACAAAGCTGTAAGAAATTTTCTGATAGGGTCAAAACATAGTCGGCCTCCGAACAACATTTTCGCAACCAAACATTTAGTCGTGACGTCACCAAATATTTGCCATCGAATTTAAAGTATAAATAAGTAACAAACATTTGAGGCAATAAAAAATGGCAATTCAATACATGTTCAATTTAGCGCGAAATTTTATTTGTTCTCAACTCGGTGTTGAAGTTATTTTATTTGGAGTCAATCGTCATTTTGACGTCACGACCAAATGTTTGGTAGCGAAAATTTTGTTTGAAGGCTGACTATGTTTTGACCCATAGTGTTATTTATTATAAAGATTAAGACCATTTATAAATGTGACATGTTGCATCAAAAGGTACAAGTTATCTACCTGTAGCAAAATTCAGATTTTCATGTAATTTGAAAGGGAATTATATAAGCTTTAAAATGATACGTAAGCTTGCTTGTGAAAATTTAGTTGGGTTTTGAAGTTATGATGAATAGTGACAATAATGTTATATTTTCTTTATAATTTACAAGTTTAATTTGCCTGCATCGATCTCCAGATTTGTATGACCGACAACCTGTACCTGTTGATGCAAATTGTCACACATACAATTTTACAAGGGTAATTACCCCATGCTTGTGCACAAAGTCTGGTGCCATATTTCATGGCCATAAGGCTGCGATCACATAATACATACCAATGCGTACACTTCTGTGATTGCAGCCCAAGAATTATGACACTAAAGACCTCAGGGACAAAAGATCTATCTATTTCAAACATAAACTTTTTATCATGTTCTATTCTCACTTATGGCATAATTGGTTCAATATAATCAGTTATCATTTCTTCTGAATAATGATACAGAATTTAAATAAATGGAAAAATCCATTTATGATACACTGATGGCAAATGGAAAAATTATACACTGCTTCTTGTATATAATTGGTTTTCAATGAAGCATCGAAATGGGGGTTAGGTGAAATGATTATCTGTAAAATTTGGAAATTTGAAACCGGGTCAAAAGAACTGAATCATGCTCAAAATGGGGATCTAGTGAGCGGCCTGGCGGCCTGAAAAAGGGGGTCTTGACCGCCGGACATATGTATCCTGCCCACATATATGAGTGCCCCCACCAGGGTGTCTTTGCTAATGCAATAGTCACAACCTGCTGCATGTGCTGTCTGCGTGCAAAAATGTAGGCAAAATTGTGTCACACGTACGTTGTAGGTCCCGACTCCGTACAAATTTTGGAGCACGCAGACACGACGTAGTAGTTTTAAGGCATAAAGATTCGAGGAACTTTCTCTGTATGCTGGCTATGTTCGGGGTACCAATTTAAAATCAGTATGGTATGCACGTGCTCGGTATTGACAACATACGCACAACGTTTGCTAAACATGCTTTTTTTTTTTCAATTTTCCTACAGCCACTTGCTTTGCAGACGACGCACTTTGTTGTGCACACATTATACTTGCAATGTACGATCAACATGCTTCCTCCCTGAGTTTGCCAAAGTTTTAGAAAAAGGCACCATGTTTTTAGAAAAAAAAACAGTAGAGAACATGGCCTCTCATAAAAACGTACAAACAAAAAATACATGGCGGGTTGTGACCACTGCTTTAGGCTGTTGTGGTCATTTGTGGTGCTAAGTAAATTATTTCAAAATGCATACAAGTGATTTGTCAGATCTCACAACAGTTAGGGCCGAACAATAGTCGGCCTTCAAACAAAATTTTCGCTACCAAACATTTGGTTGTAACATCACCAAATATTTGCGATCAAATTTAAAAGTATAAACCGGTAACAAACATTTGAGGCAATGTATTGGCCTATTGCATGGTTTCGCCATTTTGGGGAGATCCTCGACCTGGCTTGCGAGATAAATGGGCACTTAAATAATATCACGATTAATAGTTTGATTCCCTTTTTCAAACACCATTGACCTTGCATGAAGTAAATACATCGTTATGTAACATACTACGAGGGTCATTCAAAAAGTTCTACCTGTTGTATCATAACTTTTGTCCTGATAAAGGTAGATACTTGAAAATTGACATAAATATAGGTAAGAATGTCTCCTACACATGGTGAAACAATCATATCAATATCTTTTCTAGATTTCTGTAGTTTACTTGACAACCACAGTAAGGTTAGGGTACATTGGAAACGGTAAAATATCTAATGACATTTCACCTGAAATTATATGTGCAGCTAATGTATGAAAAGCCATCTGTAAACCCAAAAGTTATGTAAGTTACAGAATAAATTTGATATGAAAGTGTACCTTACAGTCCAACAAGTCATTTGTCACTGATAAAGTAAACTTGTTACAGACATAAATTACCCAGAATTCTAAAATTTGAAATGATGTCTTGTACCCTCTCAAGATTACGAATATCAGCATAGTGTGTTTCTCTGTAGCCTGACTTTTCCAAGTGCGTTTTTATGTAAAAAGCAACAGTTGAAGTTGCTACACCACATTTTTCAGTCAAAAACTTGAATTTGGTTGCTTTTGGTATCTACCATGAAAATATTTTAAAAATAAAGCTTTACAATGCTACCATTTTGTATCTTGTTTTAGTAAGGTTAATTTCTTCGTAAACTGTGTCTTTAGTGATTTTGATATTATTGCTGGAGGGGCTATTTGTTCCTATTATTGTAATCCTTGTGAATTACCATTATTTGCAGTCTGGGTCAGCTTTTTTAATCATCCCGCATAATTGTATGTTCATTCGTATGTTTTACCTTTTTTTTACTGTATAGCAATACTACATGGCTAGATTATGGCCTTTTTAATTTACTGTATTTGAGCCACTTTTAAAAATGTTGCACATATTTTGACCGTTTCCGGTGCAACGAACCCCTCTGTGGTTTTCATGACACTTACAGAAATCTAGATGAGATATTTATATGATTGTTGCAGCATGTGTAGGAGACATTCGTAACTATATTTTTGCCAAATTTTAAGTAGCTACCTTTATTAGAACAAAGGTTATGATACAACAGGTAGAACTTTTTGAATGACCCTCGTAGTTTAACTGACTGTCAAATCTACGCTCTCCCCACAAATGGCGAACCGTGCAAGTAGCAAATATGGCAATTCAACCCATGTGCAATTAAGCGCAAAATTTTATTTGGTCTCAACTCGGTGTTGAAGTTAACTTATTTGAAGTCAATCGTCATTTTGACGTTACGACCAAATGGTAAGTAGCGAAAATTTTGTTTGAAGGCCGACTTTGTTTTGGCCCTTAAGATATAAGGCCGACTTTGTTTTGGCCCTTAAATATCTTAATGCAAATCAATTTACCCTGTGAGTTTTGCAGAACTTCTGTCTGTAGGCACTTGTGCTAAGAGATCTGCTGTAGCTAGGCGAATTGGGATACGATGTGTGCTGCTGCTGATGCGCAACTTCTTGTACGCATGGATAGCGTGGTGACTGCTGTTGCTGATGATGAAAGTCCAGGTTTGAAGTTAATGGAAGAAAATGTTACAGAGATAAATTGATAAGTTATCCTAATAATGTGCAAGTTATTTATAACAAAATCAGAAACAATGAAATAAGCATGTCAGTTCGGCGGAACTCACAATTCGAATACGGATCCGAATATGGATACCCCGTATCAAAATTCTGATATCTGTATCCGAATTTGGATTAAAAACAGCTGAAACGGGATATCAGCTTAAATTAATATTCAGCTTCGCCGCGCACCATACTGGTATGCATTAAAGTCTATAACATTATCATCATTTGTCATCAAAATTCTAAGAAAGTTTTGACCAAATTATTTTGCCTTCTGTGATAAGGAGCTATCAGGACATGTTCTGAAGCTGTCCCGCTGGAATTGCACAGATGGAAATGACATTTCCACAGATACGTATATCATAGATGCAAGAAAGATGTTCTACATGTACTTGCCAGCTTGCGCTATCGATTTGTTTCCTGTGCCACGACAGGCGTATCAGAATTCATATACCCCTCCATATCCTTATTCTGATACGGGTATCACAATTTGGATACAAAATGTACGTGGGTATCCAAATTGTAATACTTCAATTTCAGATTAACTATTGATTCATTAAAAAATGAATATACCACTTGTTATGATTTTTAAAGAAAATTTAGATCAGGTATACTTTGAATTAAACATCATGTTATTAGTACATTTTTTGGTATACAACATAGTCTATTTGATGTTTCTGTTAGTGAATCGTTAGTATGGTTCACTTTTTGCGACATTTTAACAAGTGAAATTTTATTTTCAAATCTTTGAATGCTTCATAGATTTAATTTCTCAAAATATTTTCAAACTTGTTTGAAATTTGCAACATGAACTGTGTTGTGTGTAGGGTAGGATGGGCATGATGATCACGCTTCATATCAAAAAGTTACCGCAGGTTTGGGCAGTTAGCAAACACAAAAAATCATTGAATACTAGACTGTGAAACTAGTTTATAGTACCAATCAATACATCTCTGTGGACATGGTGGAGTGTGCGTTCAACATCAATCTAATCAATGGCGTACAACAATAGACTCAACTGCAAGCTCCACACACAACCGATTTTCAGGAAAAATGGGGCTTCCTTTCTACATAGTCAATTTGTTTTAAATATCAAATTTACGGACTTTGTTTAAGTCTAAGCAAGTCAAAACAAACATAATAAGCATAATGAATAGATGTCGTTTATGGAAGTGCATGTCATAGGCCTGTAGCATGGACAGTTTTGAAGTTACGGCAAAATGAAAACAGGAAAAGGCACAAATAGAGGCAAATTTCTCATAAAAACAAAGGGAAATTGGCGTTTTTGCTGTTCACAATTTTGAAACAGAACTAAATTTAAGTGGGTTTAAATGCTTATAAAAATATAAAAAATAGATAATAGAAATAACAAATAACTGAAGTTTATAAAAATCAATGTCATAGCTCTGTACGTTATTTGGTTCCAGAGTTACAGGCAAAAGTTTGAGCAAAGCTCTATACCAAGCAATGGTCCTTCCATACTGTGTGTGGCTAGTTTTTCAACTGAAAACTTAACTGTTACCAACTTTTCTATATGAACTTGACTCACTGAAATTGAGAATGGATTTTGAGGACTTGCTTTTACTTAATAATAACTATCATCCTTGATTACAAGTATGTCTTACATCTCAGTCCTTGACCAATTAAATATCTGCAATAAAGGCCGAACCATAGTCGGCCTCCAAACAAATTTTTCCTACCAAACATTTGGTTGTGACATCACCAACTATTTGCCATTGAATTTAAAGTATGAACGGGTAACAAACATTTGGTCCAATGTATATCATGGTAATTCAATAACATGTGCACTCTAGCAATCGAAGTTTTATTTGGTCTCAACTCGGTGTTGAAGTTATTTTGTTTGGAGTCACTTGTCATTTTGACATCACGACCATATGTTTGGTAGGAAAAATTTTGTTTGGAGGCTGACTATGGTTTGGCCCTTAGATACATTATGCACACTTGCATACAGATTATTTGAAACATGAGCTTTATAAATACTTAAAGGAGCACAATCTGATTGCTTCAACCTCAAACTTTTTGACATTTTGTTACCAAAATATTGCTCACATTTTTATAACATAACACATGTGAAATTTCATGGCTGAGTTATGTTTAGTTTTGGAGACATATATGCAAATGTGTTAATTATGGTAACCATAGTTAGTTTTACACAGTCACATATAGGGGGCTCTGAAATACAAATTGTTCCATAAAATCAAAACGGTTTGGTCGATTCAGCTGAAATTTTTAGCGTATTTTAAATTGGACCAAGCTCCTTAAAGCATTATAACTGCACTTGTTGTGCCTACTAAAAGGCCTTACTGGTCAGAATGATCAGGGCCCAAATTCATGAAACCCTGATAACTCTAGTTGGCAACTAACCTATTGTATACCTGTCAAAATTTGACAGGTAGACAAAGACTTAGCAGCCAACTAGAGTTAGCGGTTTTTCATGAATATGGCCCCAGAAAGCTTGTCAAATGAAACCAACCTCTCCTTGAAACTTCAAGATAAAGCGGCCTCTACCAGTCCAAGTGTTCTGGGCTTCTAAGATCCTCTCTTCCATCTCCAATATCCTTTCTTCTGTCCTTCCTAACTCTGTCTTTTTGTCCTCTTCTTCCCAAGTCTCCTGGACTTCTTCAATCAAAGCATAGTTGGCCATGTCATCTATGGAATGGTTCCCCCAACCTAGGGCCTGTTGGAAGCGGTCAAATGATAAATACGAGGGGATAACAACAAGTTTTAAAGATCACCGAGAAGAAACACAGACAGGAACATAATTTTAATATGTGACCCTTAAGTCATCTTTACATCAATACTGACTGTCCACACACCGACTTTGTAGAGGTCCTCTTTTAGCAAAAAAAATCTACATTGTATTTTGCTAAATCAGCATTTTCAGGTCATCCATGCTTTATTTCATCATTATGATGTAATATATTGACCGATTTCCATAAATTTGGCATCAGTGGAAAGAGGAGATCCTAACCTATACTATGGTATCAAATATCTACAGTTTGGATGTGTCTTCATATAACTACTGGGCTGTAACCCTTCAGATGCAGAGATTTAATCATGCCACGTATCTTTGATTTTTTCATTCAGTTATCTTGTTAGCAGAGGCAGGTTGTTGACATTTATCGACACTTCAACAGAAAGTATACACGTCATTTTTGCACCATAATGTACACAAAGACAAGAGACCATCCTGACAAAAGTTCATCGATATAGATCCTGTCCTTCTTGGTGATCTTTAATACCCCCTCGTATGTATTTGTAGGCCTAGGCATGATATAATATTTAGGTCCGTATGCACAAAACAGGACTAAAGTTAGACTTTTGGAATCTGTGATAATTTATGTCCTTGCAAAAATTTCTATAATTTGACCATTTGTCTGTTTTGGAACATTTGCATTGTAAATACATCGTAACCTCGCCGCAAGAATTTGTGACCAGGGTATAACTATACGGGAATCGTTTGTGAGTGGAAGGCTTTGGTGAAATCGCGCAATCACTTATGCGTCATGCATGTTATGTGTTTGACACAACAAGCAAAAGCCAAAGGACATGGGCCAATCAAGTGCTTAGATTGATTAGCAGTTACCGGCGTCTTATTTTGAATAAGACGTCGGAGCCCAGCGTATGTGGATGGTTGCTTGAAAGTTAACTTTAAGACATAAATGGGCAAAAACCTTTCCATAGTGGCCGAGCGGTTAGAGCACGGGTCTCGTAATACAGAGGTTGTTGGTTCGAGCCCCGGGTGCGGCGGTTTTCATCTCCTTGTTTCCTTGGGCAAGAAACTTTACTCTACTTGCTCCATGGTTCGGAAGTCAAGTTAAGCCGCTAGTCCCCTGTACGAATAGACTCCTTCATGGGGTATGCATATCATGACATGCAAGTACACTATTTGATTGATTGATTGATTGATATGCAGTTATTTTTAGAACCTACCTGTGCTATGATGTGATGCACTTTGGTTTCTTGCGTAGCTTTGAGTGTGACCGCCTCATTAATAGTGATGACATTATACACCACACAAGGTTGTTATAACCTACCTGTGCTATGATGTGATGCACTTTGGTTTCTTGCGTCGCTTTGAGTGTGACCGCCTCATTAATAGTGATGACATTATACACCACAATTGGCTGAGCAATCTGCTTGATTTCTTGACCATCAACAACCTAAAAGAAAAACAATTTCAAAAAAAGATAAGTATCAAACAGAACAGAAAAGTGAAATTTCATATAGTAACCTTACACTGACAGTAGACTTGGTTGATCATCCAATCTCTTTATAGTTTTAAGCAAACATAAGACATCTTTGATTTATACAAATAGAAGTACAAAAAATTCTGCAGAAAGTCATGAAGCATTCCCAGGTTGGGGGCCACCCAACTTTGGTTTCCCAAGCGCACAAACGACTCGTAATGATCCGATTTTCAATTTCATAACAAAATGTACTGTGAAGTACACGGTCTGTAATAAACGCTAGCGAAACATCGCGGTATACCTTTTTTCAAAGCGGGAAATAGCAGGCGATTTGTTTTTTCAAAGCGGGAGATTGTGGGAGATTTTTGTAGAAAGCGGGAGATATGGCTACCCGATCGGGAAGGTTACCTACAAGCGAGAGACTCCCGCCTAAAGCAGGAGACTTGACAGGTATGGGTTAGGGATGTGCCTTTGCGAAATTTGAAAAGCCACCCACACAAATACTAATCAAGAAAAAGTGACCCATCCATATACCAAATCTCTCAAATCAATTCAAAAATTGTTTGTTTTTTCTAAAATTTTCTATAGTTTTGTAAAGAAATTATCTAATTTATGCCATTTGGCGCAAAGTCTGGGAAAATTTTGAAAAGAAAATCCATCAAAATTTTGCTAAGAAAAAGGACTTATTGAAATACCAGAGAGCCTGATTTTGCTACCAGAATTTGCTGCCCTTCCAATAACCCCTTTTGTGCTATGTAGCCCCCTATGTCAATTCCTCAACAGGGGCGTAGCGAGGGTGTCTGGCGCCCGGAGCAAGAAGTGAAACTGGCGCCCCCCTTGAGGGGGGGGGGGGGCAACTTGAAAAGGTGCACCCCCCAAAAAAAAGTTCCAACAGCTTTGAAAAACTCCTCTTTTTTTTTTGCTAAAATGGGTAATTTCTGCTAAAGTTTTCCAAATTTTTTGCCTTTTTTGCAGTAATATTTGCTTATTTCAGCTAAACAAATACCGAAATCTTAAAGGCGCGCGGAGCGCGCAAAAAAATTAGGCAAAAATTGGCTAATTTCAGCAGTATGTCTCCTGTTGTTGGTCCTATTATTTTTCATGTAGGGGCGATTTGGCGCCCCCCCTAGAGGTGGCGCCCGGGGCAACTTGCCCCCCTTGCCCCCCCTAGCTACGCCGCTGTTCCTCAAGGCCCAGTTACACATCAACATATAGGTTGGTCCTTAATGTATACCTAACAAACACTGTTCAGGCGCACATTGGCATCTATACTTTGATGTGTGACTGAGCACTAATATCCCAAATTAGCAGTCAGTATATAAAATTACAACAATTTTATGGGTTTATTGGTAAAAAGAATATTTCTGCATTGTATAAAATTTCAAAGTTCTCTATGATATGAAATCCTCTATGTGATCCAAAATATTGTATCATATAGTTCTTTTACCAGTCTAAATTGTATCGCTTGCAGAACATCATAGATGTATTACAATGCGTGGGTGGTTATTACGCGTGTGAGACTAACTGAAACACGATGTACTACGCGATGCTGTTAGAAACGATATGCCTAGCTGTCAATCGAGCCTGGTAAACTCAAAATGAAAATGACTGCAACATTATAAAAAAAATAACTATTTTCCAAACATTTTACCTGGCATTTTGAAGCTTTTGCTATAAAAATTCATGTTTACTCAGTGATAATTTTGTCACCCCCTGTTTGTTCTTATGCAATACAAAAAATATTAATGGTTTGGATTCATATCACACTCGGCTTTCAGCCTAGTGTGATATGAATCCAAACCATTGACATTTTCTCGCATTGCATGCACAAACAGGGGATAACTAATATTATCACTTGGTTGACTTAAATCCTTGAATCCCATTGGTCGAAAGCCAATTAATATATAGCCGTATTACATATTTTACGTCTCTAAATAACATTGACTGCGTATTCAAAAAGTTATCGCCCAGGGATGACTGCGCGTAATGTGTTTTTATTGTGTGCTTGCAAAAGTCGCGCATGCAAACTTATCCTCAAACCATGCAATATGGTCATATATTACCTGTTTGGCAAATCCATATTACTTGGTTGACTTTTGCCATTTATGAAGACAATTTAGATAAATCTAATTCTGCATATTTTACGTTTTAATAATAAGATAAATGCCTATACCAATTGATAAATTCATTACCCCCTGTTTGTTCTTACGCAATACGGAAGATATCTATGGTTGGGTGCACCCAACCATAGATATCTTTCCGTATTGCGTGAACAAACAGGAGGTAATCAATAATGTCTACTCCATCCTTACATCAATAAATTCCATATTGTCATCCTTTTCTTTGCCAATATGGTAGTGCAGAATGTCTGACAACATCTGACGCTTGCGTTGGTTTTCGCTGATCACCTTGGAGACGACATCTTGTACCTCCTCCAGTCGAGTGTGAATAAATATCGATGGCAGATCTAATGTAGCGTTGTTGGGTGATCGTAACCTTACATGGCGGAATCCTTGAAAATGAAAGAGCAGAAAAATACAGCGAAATTGACAATATACATTTAGATTTCATTGTGGGTACTAATGTGGCACAAATACTGTATGGTTGTGTTTAATTTTTTCTTTAAAAAGGTCGATTTGAAGTGAATTTTGGCTCTTAAAGAGGCAATTCATGATCCATTTTTCATCCTCAAAGTCACCTCTATCAAACCTGAGTTGTTTGGCTAAAAAGAATCCTTGACTGGTATACATTACAAATTCCAAACCATTTTCGCAAATGTGCTTGCATTTTTGGGAAAAGTAAGAATTAAAGTAAGTAATTTTCTAATTACTGTCAGGGCCCTGACAATAATTACAACACAGTAGACTGAATGCTGAAAAGCTTGTAACTTAAAAACGAATGGTCTGAATCAAGTGAAAATTTCAGCATATATTTATGTTGTACTCTTCTTTTTATTTAGCTAGAAAACAGTGAAGCTTTCATCACATCAGAATCATGAATTGCACCTTTAAATTTGAGAAAGTGGGCAATAGACCTCAAAGTCAGTAAACTACAGCCATATTCATCATGTTTGTTTCCACTGACCGAAAGACAACTGTTTCACTCTCTTCAGATGTTTTACATTATATTTAGCAAAATGCACGCAGATGATCATTGCTTACTGAAATTCTTTCAAAATTGTTCAAAAATACATTTCCCTGATATCTTTGAGTTTTTGCAATATTTACTTGAATTGAAGAGAAAAAAATTAAATAAAAATGGGTCATCCCCAGCACCAATGATATACAATTAAAGAGCAATAATTAAATCAAAAGACAATTAATCAACATAAAACAATAAGGTGTTGGAGCACAATTAGGGCACAACTTGTGTGGCCAGCCGCAACCTGGGCACAGGCTTGATTTTCCAAGATGGCGACTGTAGGCTTAATTATGCACCTCTAGATGATGTCAAAACAAATAATGAATATTTTACAATAATCTTGAAGTGAAAAAGCAATCCTACGGTTGCCATTTTAGAAAAGTAAGGCTGTGGCCAGGTTGCCACCGGCCGCACAAAGTTGTGGCCTAATTGTGCTCCAACGCCTAATGAACTTTTAAATTTTTTTGTAGCCTAAGTCTTACCTGATTTCAGACTATTGACAGGAATACATCTTTGTGCGATGACCCCTGACCCCGTGCCATCAAACACACACAGCCTAAGGAATGCAAGATCAGCAAAGGCAATATGGAATGTAAAGGCTTCGTCCCAGATGGGGTTGATGGCGTTGCGAGGGATCGCTTTGGTCTTCCACTTAGCACAGTCAGACGGGATACCGACGACTTCTACTTCAACGTATGGGCTAGCTTGAGGGTTGCTGGGGCACAAAAATTGACCAGATACAACCTGGAAAGAGAAAACAAAGAATGTTAGCAAGGCGTTGGAGCATAATTCGGCCACAACTTTGTGCGGCTGGCCGCAACCGGGCCGTAGACTTCATTTTCCAAGATGGCAACCATGGGCTTGATTATGCACCTCTAAATAATTTCAAAACATGTAATGAATATTTTACAATAATCTTGAGGTGAACAATCAAACCTATGGTTGCCATTTTGGAAAATTGAGGCTGTGGCCAGGTTGTGGCCGTCCGCAAAAAGTTGTGGCCTAATTGTGCTCAAACACCTTATAAGCAAAACGCAACACTAGCAACACAAAAAGTAGCGCGAAATATTAACGAGTGCTCCCAAACTAACAGATTTTCAGTGATGAAAATTTTTATGTGTGTTTTCCTATATCACAAAATGCTGATTTTTCAACACAGGAAAGGCCATTTCAATAGGCAAGTACCAGAAAAATGTTTTACTCAAGGGTATTTAGTGAGTCCAAAAATAAGCAAAGGTCTGCCTTTATAAACCCCCCTGCAAGGGCCCAAGTCTGCTCAAGGGGACCAGC